>WNWK01002552.1:0-204807 GCA_009830355.1 Cherax destructor | reverse complement strand
AACTAATACGCGACATAATCACAAAATTTAAGACATGTAACGTATTAAAAAATCTATGTCATAATAAAATATTCTATTATATAAACAAAATAAGACATATGCAAAAAATACCTTAACATGATCACTATAACATGCACCCCAAACTTATACATGTCATGATCACAACAACAAATTTAAGACATGAATCATACATAGTACACTATCTAACGAAAATAGAAAACTAACACTTGATCACATAAAAAATTGACTTACAATCACTTAAGGCATATGAAATCATAAACATAAGACATATGAAGACAAATTTCACAAATTTCATGAATATTACACCAGGATCACTAAGTCAGTACACTTATACATGTGAACCACATCTATAAACACTAACCACTCACCATCATATTGACACATTTAGTTTATCATCTATGACATATCATTAATCACTTCCAAAATCTTTCCTAACTCTTATCTTACCCTAGGATTTTAATCCGACGACCCAACATGACGTTAAGAACCAGAGTGTAGTGGTGATAAGAGTGGTGATGGTTACTCTGTCTCCTAACGTCATGATGAGTCGTCGAATTAAAAAATCCCTAGGCGGTAATGAGGATGAGATGGAAGAAGGTTAGGAAATTTTGTGATTAATGATATGTATAGATGATAATAAATGTGTAATAGTGTGGGAAGTTTAGTGTTAAGATGTGGTTCACATGTGTATAAGTGTGCTGACTAGTGATCTGGTGATATTCTTAAGATTGTGGATTTGTCTTCATATGTCTTATGTTTATGTTCATGCCTTAGTGATTGTAAGTAATTTGTGATCATGATTTCTACAGGCATTTACCACTACTGATGTTTTGTGTCAATTGCTCAGGAATCTTAATTTATGGAATTGATCTACAATTTGCTAATGAGGTCTTGAGGTCAGTCAACTTAAGACTTAACAGAACTGAATCAACCTGATTTTCTCAATATACAGGTTTAAACTGCATGGTTAACTGGGTCAGAGAGTCTCAGAACTCTAGACTCTCTGACGCTTCAAACCACCGATGTGAATTTTTCAATCGTGCATTACGATTTCGTAGTAACAGGTTGTAGTATACACACACATTTAAATAAGTAGTTTATAAAGTTGTATTTCTCTGTAAAAAGTAAAAAGGTGTATGAGAAACAAATTATTGTGGGTGCATGTAGATTGTGCAAGCCGACAGTCTTTTCCTTTTGTTTTGTTTTGGAGTTGGAGGAGCTTAGAAGCTCCTCCCTTCTTCTCTCTCACTTCTCCAAGATGGCTTGATGCTGATTAAGCTGGTGGTAGAGACTGGGCTTTTTTTGTTTTGTTTCTGGGCAGAATGGTGTGCCAAAGGTAAAAGTTATATATTAAAATCATGCAGCCATCATAACCTGTGATTTACAGTGTGTCAAGACACTGAGGGTAAAAGAAATGTTAAGGAAAAGAGGGTTAATTATGGCAGGTGGGCCATGTGGCTTGGGGATGCTAGTTACATGTGACTGCTATGGGACATGTTATGAATAAGATCAAATGTTTATATATATAAAGTATATATATATATATATATATATATATATATATATATATATATATATATATATATATATATATATATACATATATATCTGAATATAATACTATTTTTATAATGGTGGTTTAAATAACCCATTGAGTGGACTGGTGAAAAGTTTTTGAGACAGCCCAGCTAATCATTAATGTAAGTATCACCCTAGACTATAAGACCTTAAAGTAATCTACCCCCACACTAGTACATGTAGGAGAACCTTGATAAAGTAAGGGGAAATAACATAACAGCTACCAAATGCATTACGAAGATAGGTATCTAAATGGAGTAAGGGGTCAATAATGGATTGCCTGTACAAAAAACAAATACTGCACCAAACGTTAATTAGCCAGATGCTCCAGCAATCTGCAAACTGCACTAGTAAGAGCAATTGATAGGTAGGGGGAGGCATGATGGTTCGAAGTACCTGGTTTATGAAAGGCCAAAGAATCCCTTGTGACCTAACAAAATTAAAGAGACGTCGGGTGCAAATGTTGAAGCATACAAATATTAATGCCATCAGATCATGCAGCCAACAATCGGCAAACAGAAAATGTTGACTTAAATTCTCGAAGCTTAAAAAACACTTTAAGGGATTTCTCTGTGCTAGAAAGAAATGAGTGACACAGATGAAGCCCCTGAAAACTACGGACAAGAGGATTTGTGATTAGTAACAACTTCAGCATGGTCTGCAATGCTGATGCCGGCAACCCTAAGAATGGGAGTTGCTACACGGATTAGACATCTGGCAACAGCTCTTGTTCACTTAGAATCAATGAGCCGCTTTGGTTTTATTGTAATGATAACAGCCCCACGCAGCACGCATCAAACGCACTGCTTGGCAACAAGCAGGAGTTCAACAAGGTATGCATTTCCGAGTATGTTTACCCAGGGTTTAGGAATTGTATGTAAGGCTGCAGTTAAAACAGAGGTCCTAAATATTTGTGAAGCTCTTCCGGGAAAAACAAAGGAGGCCCCTCACTATTGTTGTTCTTGATTTGCCAGTACTCTTCCAGCTCGGGTCTTTTCCAGATGGTGACCCGGCCTTGGCTACCTGTCTTGAGGAGGTACAAGTACCACCTCACTAGAAAAGATCTGACATGAGTAAAAGATTAAAGAAAACGAAAAAATAGAACCCTTGTAAACTGAGACTTGGCAGTTTACTGATAATGAGCAGGAAATGTGTTCTTTCTTTAAGTGTATGTATGTCTGCTTGTATGTATGTATATGTATACATAAGCAATTACTCGGCTATACAGGTGAACATTGAACTTAAAGTTAATTTTAATATAATTAAAACTGTTTCATTATTCAGAGATGTGGCAAAAAATCATTTGAAAGTTAACTAGCAATTTACTTGACAAAAATCACGGTGAAACATACGAGGCTATAAAGTAATCCAATTTGGAGCTGTTATACCAAATAATGTAATTTAAAAGTTGCATATATTAAATTATCATTGACAGTGAGTTACAAAGAAGCAGTTTGATCTTTGTAGTAAATTAGCACCTTTCCCCACATACATTCATTTTCAAGTATATAACATGGTAGCTCGCACAAACTGCACATCTCTGAAAGGGGCAAAAGGAATAACTAGCAGAAGTTAACAAAATATCTCTTTGATCAATGCTAAGAATTATTTCTAATGAAAGCACATATTCTAAATGTAACGTCAGGTCAAACTAGGGAGCTCATTTATCTTTCGTTCACCAACCGGAAGAAAATCTAAATAATAATTCTAGGATCTTGAGCGAGTGACCATCAGTCAAAAGGTATACAGAAACAAGAGGTTAATGACAGGATATGCAAGCAGTGTTAAGACTATTTGTCCTTATTCTTAATTTCTAGTTTGTGAACAAAGCCTTAGGAATTACCTAATATAGTTTTATGTAGGATTTCTGCACTATTATTCATAATTGTGGTAATAAAGAAATGTTAAATTAAAATGGGTATTAAAAGGTGATAAAGATATGAAGTATGTGACGAAGTCCTCAAAATATGTTCAGCTCGGCTGAACTTCCTGTTGCAAGACAACAGGAAGTCTTCATAAATGAGCGACAGTACAGTGTACATAGTTAGTTCACTCATGGAGAATGTACTAGACTAACTCTAGCGGCACAAGGTCACCTGCAGACTGAAGGCAGTAGAGATTAGGTCTTGATTCTGTAAGCGAATGTGTGTTAGTTTGGTGTATCTCGCGTGCTGTTCGTCTGGGGAAGTCACGTAATCTTGTTACATCCGGCTGTTACACGCTTAACGCTGCTTACCTGTTGTTACACTTCTATGTGGGAGTCACAGAGAAGTATTTCTAATAATTGATAGTAGTTTACTGACGCCTACATAATCATTCTTGAAAGTCAGGAGTGACCGCCCATACTTATCTCGTATCTGGTTGTGTGGCTAAAGTACTGTGTACTGTGATGCTGAATGTGCAAGTTCGATATCCTGCTGTGGACTGAGAATCTTTGCAAATAATTTTGTTGTTGTTCTTCATATATATATATATATATATATATATATATATATATATATATATATATATATATATATATATATATATATATATATATATATATATATATATTTTTTTTTTTTTTTTTTTCAACAAGTCGGCCGTCTCCCACCGAGGCAGGGTGACCCAAAAGAAAGAAAATCCCCAAAAGAAAATACTTTCATCATTATTCAACACTTTCACCACATACATACATAATCACTCTTTGCAGAGGAGCTCAGATACGACAGCTGAGAAAAGTCCCTCCCAGCTGTCACTATCCCAGACCCCTCCTTTAAAGTGCAGGCATTGTACTTCCCATTTCCAAGACTCAAGTCCAACTAAATCAATTAACTGGTTTCCCTGAATCCCTTCACAAAATGTTACCCTGCTCACACTCCAACAGATCGTCATGTCCCAAAAACCATTCGTCTCCATTCACTCCTATCTAACACGCTCACACATGTTTGCTGGAAGTCCAAGCCCCTCGCCCCAATACCTCCTTTACCCCTCCCTCCAACCTTTTCTAGGATGACCCCTACCCCGCCTTCCTTCCCCTACAGATTTATACGCTCTCCAAGTCATTCTACTTTGATCCATTCTCTCTAAATGACCAAACCACCTCAACAACCCCTCTTCAGCCCACTGACAAATACTTTTAGTAACTCCACACCTTCTCCTAATTTCCACATTCCGAATTTTCTGCATAATATTTACACCACACATTGCCCTTAGACAGGACATCTCCACTGCCTCCAGCCTCCTCCTCGCTGCAGCATTTGCAACCCATGCTTCACACCCATATAAGAGTGTTGGTACGACTATACTTTCGTACATTCCCTTCTTTGCCCCCATGGATAACGTTTTTTGTCTCCACAGATACCTCAACGCACCACTCACTTTTTTTCCTTTATCAATTCTATGGTTAACCTCATCCTTCATAAACCCATCTGCTGACACGTCAACTCCCAAATATCTGAAAACATTTACTTCTTCCATAATCCCTCTCTCCAATGTGATATCCAATTTTTCTTTATTTAAATCGTTTGATACCCTCATCACCTTACTCTTATCTATGTTCACTTTTAACTTTCTACCTTTACACACTCCCAAACTCGTCCACTAACCTTTGCAACTTTTCTTTAGAATCTCCCATAAGCACAGTATCATCAGCAAAAAGTAACTGTGTCAACTCCCATTTTGCATTTAATTCTCCAAAATTTAATACCACCCCTTTCCCCAACACCCTATCATTTACTTCTTTTACAACCCCATCTATAAATATATTAAACAACCATGGTGACATTACACATCCCTGTCTAAGACCTACTTTTACCGGGAAGTAATCTCCCTCTCTCCTACACACCCTAACCTGAGCCTCACTATCCTCATAAAAACTCTTTACAGCCTTCAGTAACTTACTACCTATTCCATACACTTGCAACATTTGCCACATTGCTCCCCTATCCACTCTATCATATGCCTTTTCTAAATCCATAAATGCAATAAAAACTTCTCTACCTTTATCTAAATACTGTTCACATATATGCTTCACTGTAAACACTTGATCTACACATCCCCTACCCACTCTAAAGCCTCCTTGCTCATCTGCAATCCTACTCTCTGTCTTACCTCTAATTCTTTCAATAATAACCCTGCCATACACTTTACCTGGTATACTCAGTAAACTTATTCCCTATAACTTTTACACTCTTTTATCCCCCTTCCCTTTATATAAAGGAACTATACATGCTCTCTGCCAATCCCTAGGTACCTTCCCTCTTTCATACATTTATTAAACAAAAATACCAACCACTCCAGCACTATATCCCCCTGCTTTAACATTTCTGTCATGATTCCGTCAATTCCAGCTGCTTTACCCCTTTCATTCTACGTAATGCCTCACGCACCACGTAATGCCTCACGCATCATTTTATATATATATATATATATATATATATATATATATATATATGATGGGGTCCACCTCTGGTGTAAATTGTTGGACCCATAGCCTCGGAGAAGTGGATAAAAAGGCTTCAAGGAAGAATAGTATTTAGATTTCTTTCTGAAGCCATTTGAATATTCCACTTCCCCTACCACCCCATCTTTTCATTGTGTATAAACTGTTATTTAAAGACAAAATACATTGGCAAAATACATTGACAAGAATACAATAGGGAGTAAAACAACAGATAACTCAGAGCTACATCTCAAATACGTCGTCCATCTCCCTGGCAGTGGGCTGCATGCCCAGAATGCTGCAGGCATTTTCCCTTTGGAGTCTCTGAAAGAGGAAGCTGGCCGCCCTGTGGTCCTTGGTTTCTATGATGAGTTTTTCAGACAACTCCTTGAGAAACTTTAGAGCACATCGGCCATTTCCCACCAAGGCAGTCTGGCCCGTAAAAGAAAAACTTTCATCATTTGCTTCATCACTGTCTTGCCAGAAGCGTGCTTACACTACAGCTACAAAACTACAACATTAACACCCCTCCTTCAGAGTGCCGGCACTGTACTTCCCATCTCCAGGAATCAAGTCCAGCCTGCCGGTTTCCCTGAATCCCTTCATAAATGTTACCTTGCTTACACTCCAACAGCATATCAAGTCCTAAACACCATTTGTCTCCATTCACTCCTATCTAACACGCTCACGCACACTTGCTGGAAGTCCAAGCCCCTCGCACACAAAACCTCCTTTACCCCCTCCCTCCAACATTTCTTAGGCCTTCCCTTCACTACAGATTTATATACTCTCGAAGTCATTCTACATCGTTCCAACCTCTCTACATGTCCAAACCATCTCAACAACCCCTCGTCAGCTCTAAATAAATAATTTTGGTAATCCCACACCTCCTAATCTCCAAACTACGAATTCTCTGCATTATATTCACACCACACATTACCCTCAGACATGACATCTCCACTGCCTCCAGCCTTCTCCTTGTTGCAACATTCACAACCCATGTCTCACACCCATACAAGAGTGTTGGCATAACTATACTCTCATACATTCCCCTCTTTGCTTTCATGGATAAAGTTCTTTGTCTCCACATACTCCTCAGTGCAACACTCACCTTCTTCCTCTCGTCAGTTCTATGATTCACCCCATCCATCATAAACCTATCTGCTGAAACATCCACTATCATGTATCTGAACACATTCACCTACTCCATACTCTCTCCCTCCAATCTGATATCCCATTTTCTGTCATCTAATTTTTTTTTTACACGGTTTTATTCTCATCACCTTACTCTTATATTCACTTTTAATTCCCTTCTTTTACATACCCTACCTGTCGTGTCAGAATCATAAATACACTTGTGTAGTGTATTAGAATCATCCTAGCTTTCCATAGCCGGTCCCTTTGCATGTGACGTCAGACATTGGTGCGCATGTGTATGCCCATAGACAGGCGTCAGTCTCAGTACGCCATAGACCTTCAAACAGACAGGAGGTGCGGGGTTACTATTCCTCTCTCACGTAATATATCTACTCCACCATCCATCCGTGAGTTTACTTGATACCCATAATTATCTCTCTCAATACCCACACGACAAGTGGTGCCAGCGGAGGGCCCGTAATTTCTATCGATTACGGTGTTATAGAAAGATAGAAGTCTACAAGACAGCCTATGTGCCTCCAGAGACCACGCTACCAGCTATCTACATCCAAGCAGGGAGTCTACAATATCTACTATATCTCCTAGCCAGCTAAGTGTTTTATCTCTTATTTGCTAAAAACCTACGAGGGGTAGACCCGGGTTTGCAAATTAAGGTAGAGATAAACCAGTTTGTGAGGGATAAGTGCCAAACTAAGCCAGCAAGCCAACCAGCTGTCTGAGAAGTAAGCCACGTGAGTTCACACATTTATACCATCCCTGTACTTCAGTGAATCACTGTTCTGAGTGATAATAACACCCCTGTGGTATTCTGGGTTATTCAAGCCACCCTGGGTTAAATTCACATGCTTTTTATAAACGGCATAAGCCAAAGGGTGCGTGGGAACACCCAGTCACCCACGCCAAGACCACGTGAGTCGCCTACCCACCACACAAAGCATCAAGTGTGGATAATTTCACCCATAACTGGGTCCTGCAAGCAGTTTATTGGCTACAAATCGGGTCGAGCATCCTGAGTGTGTTTGCTATTGTATAGATTCACCCAGTGCCACCTGTCTGTTCAGCTTATAGAGTTTAGTATGCCGAGACGTCATACGTAACATGGCCGAGCTGTCGTGTCAGTATCATAAATACACTTGTGTAGTGTATTAGAATCATCCTAGCTTTACATAGCCAGTCCCTTTGTGTGTGACGTCAGACGCTGGTGCACATGTGTATGCCTGTGAAGGCTAAACTCAGACTCGGGTCAATCTTGCACCCCAAGATGAACCAAGGCTCGTTCCTCCTTAGGAGGATTACGAAGAATAGAAAATAGACAAAAATAACAAGAAAATAATCACTATTAAATAGAAAGATTAATGCAATAATAAAAACTTAACATGAATAGTAAACAAACCCTATCGTGAATAAAAATGAAAAATAAAAATATACAAATAAGACTACATTGCAACAGCTAATTTTTACAGAGTGTAGGTTTAAACGGGACATGTCGATGTTCTTGACACCTCAGCTGCTACACTTTCCTGAACTCCTTGCTGGTATTCACTTAATCAATGACGGTGGCAATAACCACTTGTTTGACGGATGTTGACAGAGTCAGAGACTCAGGTGGGGTCCGCTGGTGACTGTGGTGGACGATAGTGGTACTGCTGATGTGGGCAGTATAAAAGTTAATGATTCAGTCTCAAAACTCGTGTGAGAAGGGTCCTTCAATCTCCCTCAGCATTTTGCCAGGTGGCTCATACTGGGACCGACGGCTATAACATGTAGAAAGACACAAATTACTCATTCTTATAATAGGCTTAAGGCCTTAAAATAAATGGCGAGACAAAATTCTGCTAGTCAATACAAGGCAAGGGCAGAGCTACATTAAGTACTCCAAAAATGAGTGAAGCTCATAACAAAATAATAACGAGTGAGGCTCGTAAACTACTATAAGACAGAAATGGCTGTGAAGACTTACAGTGGAGACGGGAGCTGTTAGTCGAGTGATTATTCCCTTGGCCGGAGTCCAGCATGTCACCTCTCTCTGGGTAGAAGAAGGAGGGAGGGGGGTACAGCTGGAGCTAGATACTTACCCCACCTCAATGAGCAGACTACCACTACTAGCACTTATACAGACATTCACACTTCCATCACTCCTATCTATGGACTTTTCCCTCACACTCCCCCATACCAAGACTGATAGTCAAGGAATAGAAGTTGAAATAATGAGGTAAAAGTCCCCCCCAAAAAAAATGAAAGTCGCCTAAGTACAAATATTCTACTGACTGTCACGACTTAACCAGTCAGAGAAATAATTAGAGGAACCATTGATATACTCTATATGAAACTTAAAAGCCTGAGAGTGCCAATATGCACCTCAAGAGGCGACTGTTGGTTCCCTTAAAAGTTTCTAGGTATACCAATGGTTTATGATCTGTTTCTAGAATGAATTCTTTCCCCAGTAAATATAATTTTAGTTTGGTGATACCCCACACAAGGGCTAAACATTCCTTTTCAATGGTTGAGTTTCTCGTTTCTGCTGGTAGAAGTTTCCGACTCAGGAAACATACAGGGAAAGGGGTACCGTCATGATACTGCAATAATACGGCACCTAAACCTGTATTGGAGGCATCAGTTCTCAAGCAAAAAGGTTTGCTAATATCTGGAATCTTTAGTATCGGACCTTTAGAGAATATTTCTTTACGTTCATTAAACTTGTCTCGAGCTATGTCGGAAAGTTCAAGAGGCTCCCTCACAGACTTCTTAAGGTAGTCTGATAAACTTCCGGTGAGGTTAGTAATATTGGGGATAAATTTAGCATAAAAATTAACAGAACCTAGGAAGCTACGCATGAGTTTCTTCGTTCTTGGGAATTTAAACTCTGTTAAGGCTTTGATTTTCTGGGGAAGAGGTTGCAAGGAGTTATCTGCTAGAACAAAGCCTAGATATCTAATCTGGTTATATGCCAGAAAGCACTTCTTTGGTTTTGCAGTACTCACCTAATTGTGGTTGCAGGGGTCGAGACTCAGCTCCTGGCCACGCCTCTTCGCTGTCCGCTACTGGGTCTCTGCTCTCCCTGAGCTTTATCATACCTTGTCTTAAAACTATGTATGGTTCCTGCCTCCACTATCTTTCTCTAGACTATTCCACTTCCTGACTACTCTGTGGCTGAAGAAATGCTTCCTAACATCCCTTTGACTCATCTGAGTCTTCAGCTTCCAGTTGTGTCCCCTTGTTTCTGTGTTCCCTCTCTGGAACATCCTGTCTCTGTCTACCTTGTCGATTCCCCGCAGTATTTTGTATGTCGTTATCATGTCTCCTCTGACCCTTCTTTCCTCCAGTGTTGTTAGTCCTATTTCCCTCAGCCTTTCTTCATAGGACAGACCCCTGAGTTGAGGCCATGTGCACGTAACCTGCACAAGACTGACGTTAAAGTCTGGATGTGCTCATCCCAAGTGGATGTCATGATGTAAATATTGTCAAAATAAACGGAAACGTTAGGCATATCACCCAGAACTTTCTTCATCAATCTTACGTAGGTAGCACAGGCTGTTACGAGACCAAATGGCATTGTCCTATATTGCACGAGACCTTGGTGGGTAGGAAAGGCGGTGTACTGCTTGGATGAAGGCTCTAACATAACCTGATGATATGCTTGTGCGATATCAATTTCTGTAAAGAAAGTGGCATCATAAAATTTATGCAGGTCGTTATCTATGATAGGTATAGGTTCAGCATCCCACCGAGTGATAGCATTTAGTCCTGTAAAATCGATAGCAAGTCTATAGGAATTATCTTTTTTCTTAACCATGACCACTGGTGAACAATATGAAGAAACTGAAGGTTCTATGATCTTAAGTTTTAACAATCTGTCTACCTCTCGGTCGAATGCATCCCTAAGATGAACTGGCACAGGGTATAATTTATACCCTGGGATAAATGAAGTTTGTTTCCCTTCTACCGGAGGTTTAGTCTTCCTCACATCCAGTGAACCTTTGCCCTTAGGGATCGATCCCTTCAGGTCCTTATAGGAATTGTGGGCTTCCGCATACAAATCCGCAGCCTCAGCAACTTTTTGCAGCCTTAATCAGATTACGTTCTCTAATGAATGTTCGTATCTGGGGGGGGCAGAGCCGTCAGGAACTGGTCGGCAAACATGAAATCTCTAAGATTCATAGTCGTGATCAATTCCTGCGCTGTCTATCCAAAAATCAAACACACGAAAGAGAGTAATCTGTAACTGCTGGAAGTTCTTACCGGATTGTAATGCAGTATACCGGAAATCCTTCCTATAAGAGTTCGTGGTTTTCTGGTAGGCCTTCAGAATTGCCTTTTTTAACAAGTTGTAGTCACAAATGATGTCATGGGACAAAGTAGCGTAAATATTCAAAGCTGTTCCTGAGAATAACATACCCAACCTGGTAGCCCAAGAATCAACTGGCCATTCACAGAGGGCAGCGGTGTTTTCAAACCGAATAATATACGACGTTATGTCTTCCCCCTCTGTGAAGGGTGGTAAGTTTGGTGTGGTCGTAAAGGAAGGAGTGGGACGCTCCACTACGCCCTCATTTAATTTCTGCTGGGTAAAAACTAGTTTTTTATTCTCTAATTCTAGGCGAGCTTTCTCTAATTCACGATCTTTCTCTCTTAATTCATGTTCTCTAGTTTTTTGATCTTTCCTCTAGTTATCTCTGTAGAGCTCGTTCCTCACGTTCTCTAGCTTGTGCCTCAGGTACCATAGCTATCTCCACGATCAAGTTTATCACGTTCTTTTTTATCTTCCCTCTCTCTAACTGTCTTTGTTTCATTTTTTTCTTTCTCTTCTTGTTCTCTGTCTAACTGTCTTTCTTGTCTCTTTCAATTTCATTTTTTCTTTCCTGAATCTTAGCAGCTATGAAAGATTCTAAAGTTTTCCCCGTAATACCTAGCTTAACCCCAGCATTCATCCAGAACTGGTATTCCTCCATACTAACCGGGATAACTTAACTTACTGGGTGAATGAAACAGATATAATAGAAAACGGAGGGTTCAAATCCTGCTCTGCTACAACTGAACAAACAAAACCGGAGGGTTTAATCCCTACTTCGATTTATACAGTATAAATTGACCGGAGGGTTCTATGCCAGCTCCGACCAAACAGTAAGGAGAATGGGATCACTTGACCATCCACTCTTCCCACTATAATCAAGAGTGTCCTATGACAGTTCCCTTGATATAACATACAAGAACTCAATGAAGAAGATTTATTACTGGAAAATCTCGAGCCCCTAGAGTCTATTCCTAAAATAATCTTCAAGTTGAAAAATAAAGGTGGCAGAATTACTAGTACATCCTGCCTTGACTTGTCTAACATAAAAATAGAGACTATAAACAATCACCAAATTTTTTAAATACCTTGACTGTAGTCCTACTATAAGAATGGGTACTTATGAATGGTGGTAACCGTCTGTGTTGTGGAGTGTTGGTGGTAAACACTGCGTCGATGGTGGCGGAGTTCCAATACGTGGTCAGGTATTGGCGGCTTCAGTCCGAGTAGCGTCGAATCGTGTTCGAGGTGGAGTCGGATCTTGGAGTCGAATCCTGGCAAGGTCGCCACTTGTGAAGGCTAAACTCAGACTCGGGTCAATCTTGCACCCCAAGATGAACCAAGGCTCGTTCCTCCTTAGGAAAATTACGAAGAATAGAAAAAAGACAAACAAGAAAATAATCACTTTATTAAATAGTAAGAATTATGCAATAATAAAAACTTAAACATGAATAGTAAACAAACCCTATCATGAATAAAAATGAAAAATAAAAATATACAAATAAGACTATGTACATTGCAACAGCTAATTTTTACAGAGTGTAGGTGTAAACGGGACGTGTCGATGTTCTTGACACCTCAGCTGCTACACTTTCCTGAACTCCTTGCTGGTATTCACTTAATAGATGACGGTGGCAATAACCACTTGTTTGACGGATGTTGACAGAGTCAGAGACTCAGGTGGGGTCCGCTGGTGACTCAGGTGGCTGTGGTGGACGGTAGTGTTACTGCAGATGTGGGCAGTATAAAAGTTAATTATTCAGTCTCAAAACTCATGTGAGAAGGGTCCTTTAATCTCCCTCAGCGTTGTGCCAGGTGGCTCATTCTGGGACCGACGGCTATAACATGGAGAAAGATACAAATTACTCACCATTCTGATACACATTCCTATACTAGGCTTAAGGCCTTAAAAGAAATGGTGAGACAAAATTCTGCTAGTCAATACAAGGCAGAGCTACATTAAGTACTCCAAAAATGAGTGAAGCTCAAAACAAAATAATAACAAGTGAGGCTCGTAAACTACTATAAGACAGAAATGGCTGTGAAGACTTACAGTGGAGACGGGAGCTGTTAGTCGAGTGATTATCCTTTGGCCGGAGTCCAGCATGTCACCTCTCTCCGGGTAGAAGAAGGGGGGGGGGTACAGCTGGAGCAAGATACTTACCCCACCTCAACGAGCAGACTACCACTACTAGCACTTATACAGACATTCACACTTCCATCACTTTTATCTATGGACTTTTCCCTCACAGGGACCAACTGTCCCCAGACTTAGCAACATTCCCCGCCCTCAATGGGCTCGTAGTAGGGTGAAGCTAGGCCTCTCTGGTCTGTCATCTTCCCCGCCCCAGGGGGAGCTTTTTTTTTATATATTTTATTTAAAACTCATCATTACAGGTATATAATAAATATATAAAAGAGATTTTCTACAGGTGCAACACAACATACCAGAATCTCTACTACTCACACTACCATACAACAGCAGGGTGAAAACTACCTATCCTCGAAGACTACCCCACCCTCCACCTACCTTGTATTGAATCTGTATTGTTTATAACACATTATTACAATATTAATAGTACAATGAGTAAACAATGGATATATTTGTACAATTCAAGAATTACAGGAAAGTAGCAGAATGCTACTCTCTCACCCCGAGCCCCCCCCCCCTTCTCTCACAGCAAAACATTAATTCCTCAATAGGTAAGCAGATACACTTTTCGCCAGTTATAATATAATAAATATGATACTCTGCTTCAGCACTAGGCTGAATAACATGGAACTCTCATGCTTGTTACAGCTGTGGGTGGCGAGTAACCGCCTCGTACCCACTACCTCACCTTTCAATCCACTCTCAAGAAAATATATACCAATTAAATACACAATACATTCATTGTCATGTACGTATAATTATACAATGAGAGAATACTTGTGAACAAAACAGAATATAAGTATAACCGTAAAATGGAAAGTTACAAGTACGGTAAAAGACACAGCTTCGTCTCAATGTAATCAACAATCGCACACTACAGGAATATAAAGTCAGTCAAGAGTACTCAATCGACCCCCTTGATATACTTACATACATGAAGGAGTTAAGCCCGTTTTTCCCTTCACTCGACGAGTCTTAATAAGGACCGGACTGTGAATTCCTGATATTCAACTGGAAACTCGACTGCCCACTGCGGATCAGACAGGAGTTTGTTGCGACATTTGGTGCGATACCAATTTGCAGTAGTTGCTCCCCAGCCTTGGTGGTGCGCGGGTGAGCTCAGTTGCCCCCTGGTGGAGGTTAGGTGAAATTTTATTTTCACCATCATGGCGGATACCTACCGGCGACGTGTCAACACTGTCTGTGTGGACTTGATTAAAGGTGCTGTGTATCCTGATAATGCTGAGATCATCTTGCCATTGGTTCTACGTGACACCTTCGGAATATCGACTGAGGCCATTTATGGCATATCTTTGAACGGATCAGCCAGATTCTTCATCAAGTTCAACTCCACTGGCGTGTATGAGGAAGTGGTGGACAAGTTTCAGGACAAGCCTATTGTCGTCAACTCGGGATTGGAGGTGCGTATGCGTGACGTGTCCGCGCATTACTCTTGGATTCACGTGAAGAACCTCCTGTTTGAGGCTGCTGAATTTGATGTTCGGCGAGTATTCGGCCAGTATGGGACTATACATGTAGCTAATGTTGGTCGGTGGCAGCAGGGAACTTATGCTGGCATGCTGGCGGGATCATACTGCCTCAAAATGACTTTGAGGAGGCCTATCCCATCATACGTTCAGATCCAAGAGTTTCGTACTCAAGTATACGTTTCGTATGCTGGACAGGTGAGGACGTGTCGGCTCTGCGGTGCCCCAGGACATATGGCGGCTACGTGTGATCAACTCAGGGAGCGGCAACCTGGACGTCGAGATGATGGGACTTATCGTACTGCGACGGACCTGAGAGAAATGACCAAGACGAGTGTACAGTTGGATGTGGCCGAGGTCCTTGATACTGAGGATGTCCCTCGGAGTTGGAGTGAGGCGGAGGAGGCCGTTTTGACTTTACCCACAACAACGCAGGAAGAGGAGCAGGAGTGTTCCCAGGTTGCCATGGAGGGTGACTTGTTGGAGGTGGTCTCTGAGTTATCAAGGCCTTGTTTCGAGGACATCCAGAGCCTCCTTGGGAGCCCGTCGCCGGCGGGTGTTTTGGGCTTGGATGAGGACTCATCTGGTGTTTCGGAGCATCCGGAGTGCGAGATTGGTCCGGTAGAGGACCTTGATGATTCTGTGCCTGTGGTGGTGGCTGAGGTGGAGGTGCATAGGGAGGAAGGTAATAGGGAGATGGAATGTGTGGAAGCATCCCGCAAGCGGCCCAGTGGGGATTCTGAGGATGATGAGATAACCCCGGTCCAAAGGTCTTCTAAAATGGCCTGGAGGGATGTTGTCAAGGGGAAGAAGGTTGTGCCCCAGGGAAAGAAAAGTGGGACAGGAGTGAAAGGAGGTAGGGCACAAAGTGGGGTTTATGTGGCAGTTGTGACAGGGTCGGTGCGCAGAAGTGGCAAACCTCCTTTGACCTATTCAGGTGTCTCAACTTAAATGTTAATGGGCTCCGGGCGGAAGTTCGGAGGAGATGGATTGAGGTGACGCTCAGACGGTTGAATGTGGATGTATGCTTTCTCCAGGAGCATAATTATAGGTGTGGTAGGGATTTGTGTTTGAAGGGATATAAGTGTTATACTGGGAGTTCGGGGCATTTCAAGGGTGGGGTGATGGTGGGTATACGTGAGACCAGCTCTTTCAAGGTAAAAGCCTGGGAGGAGGGGGGTGGGGGTAGGATAGTATGGGTGGATGGGGTTTGGGGAGATATACAGGTGTGTTTCATTGGTGTATATATTCCGGCGACTTCCAATCGCCGTGTAAAGGATGATTTTGTACGTGATGATTTGGTTTATGCGTTGAGAGGTTACGTTGTTGCCGGGGATTGGAATTGCATTATTAGAGGGAGGGATGTGGAACCTCGAGGGGCGGGTTGTTTGTTGCAGAGCTTGAGGGAGGTGCTGAGGGCAGTTAGTGTGGAGGATGTGGTTAGGGGAGGAGGGTGGCGTGTGGATCACACTTATATTAAACAGGGTTATGTGGCTAGGTTGGACCGGGTATATGTATCAGGGGCAGTTCAGGTAGGTGAGGTTAAATGTCAGGATTTTGTTTTTTCTGATCATAGGGGTGTGTTGGTAGAGATGGGATGGGCTGGGGCGGTGAAGATATA
Source organism: Cherax destructor (assembly GCA_009830355.1). Lineage (NCBI taxonomy): Eukaryota > Metazoa > Arthropoda > Malacostraca > Decapoda > Parastacidae > Cherax > Cherax destructor. Next base: position 188,079 of record WNWK01002552.1, on the reverse strand, counting down.
TTCCGGGTATTGGAAATTAAATGTTAGGTTGTTGCAGGGGTTGGATCACAGGGAGGTTTTTGCGGATTGGTGGGGACGAGTATTGAACGATGGGAAGGGGATTAGTGATATAGTGGAATGGTGGAGTGTGCGGGCTAAAGTGGCAATCCAGGAATTTTATAGGCAACTGGGTAGGGAAGATGCTAGGCAAAGGTTGGGAATGTTGAGGTACCTAGAGGGGCAATTGAGGACTTGTTATGAGAGTGGAGGGCGGTATCCCCTAGCTGAAATTGATCATCTGCGGTCAGGATTGCAGGAGTTGCAGAATGAAAATTTTCATGCTCTGAGGGTACGAGGAGGTTTAGAGGAAGTTTTATGGGGGGATAAGCCCTCTGCGTTAGTGTTACGTACTTTTCAGAACCGGAGAAGAGATATGACGGTCATGTCTCTGAGGGGTAACTGAGGAGTGCCGTGGGTATCGGAAGGGGCAGATTCTTTGTACCACGGAGGCCATGAGTTATTATGCAGATGCTTGGTTTGAGTGTAAGATGAGTCAGGGGGAAAGTGATGGGGTATCCCGGGATGTAATTTTAGATTGTATAGTTGAGAAGATAGGGGCTGGAGATAGAGAGCGTATGGAAGGGTCTATAACTGAGGAGGAGGTTTGGCAGGCAGTGAAAGGTCAGGCCCTGGGCAAGGCCCCTGGCCTGGATGGGATTTCTGGGGATTTTTTTATAGTTCATTGGGATGTTCTGCGAGGGATGCTAGTTAGGCTGTTTAATGCTATGAAATTGAAAGGTAGTTTGGGCAGGGATATGTCAATAGGTAATGTAGTTTTAGTGCCGAAAAATCGTGCATGTGGGATGGTTGAGGATTATAGGCCAATCACACTTATGTGTGCAGATTATAAGATATTTGCACGAATTCTTGCTAATAGAATGAAAGGAGTTTTGGAGAGCTTACTGGAGGGGGGTCAGTATGGGGTACCAGGGAGAAGTATGAGGGAGGGTCATCGGAGGATCAAAGTTTTTTTAGAGAGCAGAAAAGCTGGGGGTGTTTTAGGGCTTGATTGGGAAAAGGCGTATGATAGTGTTGATAGGGATATGTTGCAGGCGGTGCTTTTACGGCAGGGGTTTGGGGCGGAGGTCGTGGGTTGGGTCCGCACTTTGTACAAGCATGCACGTTTGAGGGTACAGGTGAATGGGAAGTTGGGGACCGAGGTGCGTTTGGGGCGGGGGCTGCGACAGGGGTGCCCCTTGTCACAGCTCTTGTTTGCGTGTTTACAGGACCCTTTTTTCAGGTTAGTGTCAGAAGGGGTGAGGGAAGGGATTAATCATGGGGTGGCAGAAATGGGTATTATAGGTTATGTAGATGACACCACTATTTTAGTAGACACAATGGAGGGGTTAGGTAATGTAAATAGGATAATTGAGGTTTTTGGTTTGGCCACTGGTATGCGGGTGAATAAGGTAAAATCGAAATTATTGGAAGTGGAGGAATGGGTAGGGGGGGGGGCGTTGGGCCAGGGTTTTGGGTGGCCAATAGTGGATAGGTTAAGGATATGTGGTGTGTGGTTTTGTACTCAGGCGAGTGTTGCGCGGGAGGTGAATTCCTCGGCAGTGGTTAATGCTGCTCTGGGTAGGATAGGGAGTGGCGGCCTGGAGAGGTCACTCTCTTGCAGAGGGTTGTAGTTGTTAATTCCTTAGTATACAGTAAGTTGTGGTATGTAGCTGAGGTATACCCCCTTGTGGAGGACGATGTTTTAAGATTGCAAAGTCGGGTATTAAGGTTTATATGGGGTTATGGGAGGCATTGGTTAGGGAGGGATGTGGTAATGACTAAGGTAGCGAAGGGAGGGCTAGGTTTGATACCACTGCAGAGACGTTTGATGGGCATATATGTTAGGCAGGAATACCTAGCACAGGGTGGGATTCGAGGAGTGAGAGTGGGGAGGGTAATGAGTGAGGTTCGCAGATGGTGGAAGGGTGGGAATTTGTTGTTTTGTGAGGCAATTTTAAGGTATCTTTTGGTGGTTCCAGATCCTGGTAAGGTGAAGGTAGGGAGGTTAGATAAGGTGGGAAGGCGAGAAAAGGAGGTTTTAGGTATGGAGGTTTATCCGTGTTATAATTGGAATGTAACGTGGTTTGTGTTTAGGCATTTAAAGTTGCCTCCTAAGGAACGTGAGATTGGTTTTCGGTTTTTACATGGTATATTGGCGTCTAGGGCTCAGCTTTTCGTGATGGGACTATCAGGCGATGGGTTTTGTCAGCGCTGTGGGTTATGGGATACGGCATTCCATGTTGTATATTTTTGTGGGGGTCTTGAGGGGGTGAGGGAATGGTTTTAGGGATCATCCGAGGTGTGGGGGGTTATAGGTATTAAGATGTTTAAGTCTGGATGTTGTGGGGTGCCCAGAGGATGTGAGGCGTGCAGTGATGTATTTGGTATTGGATTATATTTATGTTTCGTGGAGTATGAGGGAGGTTCGGAGTGATGTTAGGATTAGGGCTTTGGTAGCGAGATTTTATAGGACTAAATGTAGGAACCAGGAGTTGTATGGGAGGGTGTGGGATAGGTTTTTTTCTGAGGGATATAGGCAATTGTCGATGGGGTCATTGCTGGGTTAACTCTGAGCTATAGTTTCTGGGGTTTTACAAGGAAGGGGTTGGTCTCTGGTGTGGGGGGGTTGAAGGGTTAGGTGTGAAAGTTGTTTCGTGGGGTTTATGTATGGGGTTGGGGAAGGGGTGGTTTCTCGGGGTTTTCCCGGTCATCCACTCACCCTTTTCCCCTTGGGGAAAGGGGTAGGGTTTTTTTTTATGGATGAGTATGTGTGTGGTATGTTTGGTGACTCGGATGGGAGGGGGGGAGGGGAGGTTTTGGGTGGTTCTATTTTTGTCCTTTTTGGGTATCAGGGTTTTTTTCAAAAGGGGGTTTGCCTTACTTGGGGGCCAGGTGTGGGCTCTAAGTGTTTATATAATGTTTTTTTTCCTTATGGTTCTCTTTTCAAAGAGGTTAAGGTTTTTTTTTATACTATTATTCCCTTTTCATGGCATGTTATCAGGCAATATTCTTCGTATTTTAATATGAGAAGATGTAATGCAGTTCTTTCTATGTATGTATAGACACTGGATGGGACTGATCCGATGACTTTATCACTGTGAGGTGTTGGTACCAGGCCACGGGTTTCCTTTTACTGAAGTTTATATGACTTGCACGCAATGTGTGTGTGCCTAGAATCATTATTATTGTTGGGTCACATTATCACGGGTTTTAGTTGTAGGTTTAGGGTTTTCATTGTCTGTTTTTAAAACCCTTTTGGGGTTTCTGTTTTGTTTCAGTTAGGTATATTTTGTGGGTTTTTTTGTGTATACATGTTGGATAGGATCTTATATATGTTTTGTTGTACTATGTGTAAATTGCTTTGCAGATCTTATAGGATCCATAATCACTGTTTTGTTTTGTTACTTTCTTTTGGAATGCTTAGGATCTTTTATTTGTGAGACGGACTTTTGTAAAAAAAAAAAAAACTTTTACATTTTTTTTGGTTACTTATATGTTTGTGTGGTTTAAGTTTGTTTTGGCATTGTGGGGAGGTTAGGAGTTATGTAACGCTATTTTTTTTGTAATGTATGTTGCATTTATGTCTCAGTTTAATGTTGTATTGACAACGCTTTGTATGCATCATTAAGATTGCTATAAAGGTTACCGTTTTTTACGGAGCTTTTAAGGTTTTGTTTGTAAGTTTAATGTTATATTTTTGAAGTTTCGTTGTTATAGGGTAGTTAGGTTTTTTTTTGTGTTATTTTGGCACATTCTTGTGTGGGGTTTAGTGCTTACTGTTGTTTTGGTATATCTTTGTTATGACCTTACTTGTAGTAAGGTGACTACTTGGTGTATTGCTAGTATAAAAATTGTAAGTTTTTAAATAAAATATATAAAAAAAAATTCGCAGCAAGCACCTATATACAATCATTGGCAGACCTCTCGCGACACACCCACAAGGTATATACATAATCAGTAACTATATATCCAATCGTTCTTTGTACGATAGATGAAACTCCACCTATGTCTAGACTTATTGCTCGAAGACTTTGAATACCGCGTCCCCCGACAACACGTATTACTTTACCGAGCAACTCTCGTCTAGACCCTAAACTTTCACAAAAATATAGACTATGATAAGAATCCACGATCGCTCCGCAAGCAGGACACATTTCCCCTTCTATGAGGCGGCGATTATATAATACCACTTTTGACGGTAGGATGTTATGTAAGAACTTATAATATACTTCGCGCACCTTCGGATGAATATGTAATTCAGCGAAACGTCTCCAAATACCTGACCACTCGTACACAGGAAAAAGGCAATGCACTGGCGGAACAACAGGCCGTACCACACCCCGTATAAGAACTCGTATGGGCATATTTCCCGGTTGTCGCGCATAAACAAGGCAGCGGAGAAAGTCTATCCCAATGCGGCATTCGTCTCCGCTGTGCCACTTACAAACACATTCATGCAATGCTGGAAGGGACATTGTACCATGCGAAATCGCTGTCAAATAAACACCTTTCACAAACATTCCTATGGCATGTATTCGTAAATCAATCAAACCGAGACCTCCACATTTTACCGGTAAACACACTACGTCTCGTCGCAAACAATTACAACCACTACCCCACACAACCACTATCCCACACAAATCGATAAATGCCGCTAACAACCTCTGCACATCAACACGCGCTATAGGAAAGTGCCGTGCAACGTGCCACACTTTGGTGTAGAGCAGTGCGTTCGTAACCACCACTCGCTGGTGTAACGTCAAACCATTCGCTCTCAGAGTGGACATACGGAGAATGACTTTATCAACGACAGTAGAAGAGTTTCGCTTTTGTGTCTCAACGAGACTATTCGTATATTCGATGCCACAGATCTTCAAATGGGATACTCTGGGCCACACCTGCTGCCGGGTCTCGTGTACGGTCGCTGGTTGACCTAGTAGCAAAACACCTGTTTTTTTTTAGGATTACTCCGCATGCCAGACGCTGGTCCAAACGCCCTAACTGTTTCCTGAACGGCACCCATTTCATCTAATCCGTTTAGAAGTACTGTCGTATCGTCCACGTATCCAATTATACGCACCATCTGTTTATTACGTAACCCAACACACGGTACTTGATTTAAACTAACAACGGCTCTATAAAAAGGATCTTGAAGAAGTCCAAAGAACAATTGTGACATCGGACAACCCTGACGGATGCCACGGTTAACGGTAATTTTATTACCAAGACGACCATTAATCTGAACCTGCATACACGCTCCATCGTACAATGAACGCGCCCAATCAATTATTTCTCATCCAAAACCTTGCCATTTCATGAAAGTCCAAAGGGTTTCACGTTCTACTGTATCAAACGCTGCTGCCTGCCAATCAATCGCAACTAGCGCTCCATTCTGATCACTTTCTTGACATTCACGGATATGGCGTGTGAGGATACTGTGTCCATAATGCATCGATCGTCCAGGAAGCCCACGTTGTCCTTCGTGTATTACTTTATCGATGACTACCTTAATACGATTCCCTAAAATTTTAGCGAAGATTTTATAATCGCAACACAATAAAGAAATCATCCTATAATCCGTTATAAAACAACACGCATCATTTTTCGGGACTAACACAGCTACTCCTGTTTTCTGAAGTGTCCCTAACCTTCTACATCTCTTCATTTCGTTAAACAGTGTTACAAGAAAGTCTCGAATAACGTTCCAATACTCTAAATAAAATTCACTGGGGATTCCATCAATCCCAGGGGATTTACCTACGTTCATACTTTGTATGGCCGTCCAAATTTCATCAGCCGTAATCATCCCACCCAGTGTTACCATGTCATCGTCGATTATATTACAAGGTATGTGATTACCGAACGACTCGACCGCCTGCCAGCTAACTCCTTGACTCATAGTATGTTTACGGAAATATTCGTCGACATAAAACCCTATATTGTCAGTACTTGTTAATTTATTATCCGATGATACCCTGCCACGAATTGCGATGTCTGCATGCTCATAATGGATGTCGCCCGCCGACGGCGACTCTGAGCGGATGGCCAATGTCCCCATAGCACTGCTTCAACCCCGCTAGTGATTCTAGCTCCATTAAACCGTTCATTGTGTAATGTACACAACGTAGTCCTGAGCGCTTCAATCTCCGCTACTGGGTAAGACAGTCTGGGGAGATAGCATGCATCAAGCTGTCCTTGAATATATGCCATGTACCCAGTACGCATTTGATAATCAACTTTACTTTGACCAACAAAAAAATCGCGGACTATACTCTTCCCTACAGTATCCCACCAGTCAATTACATCACGGCTATCGTTACGACTCTGCATTGCATTTTCCCACACTTGCGTAAAGAGTGACCGCACCTCCGCTTTCTTTAATAGTGACACATTCATCTTCCAGAACCTTGGAAAATTTTTTGGCAACCCGTCTCAAGTTAAATTAGCTACCACAGCACAATGATCTGTACAACCCACATCGGTATGAACAACGTTTTGTACAACCACACCTCTTGACACATAAATTCTATCAAGGCGCGCTGCATATCCAGGCCGAACAAACGTGTGCGCTACGCCACCAATTATGTCGCCACCAACATCAACAAGGCCTACATTACGTATCGTGTCACCTAAGAGTGGCAATAATACCCCTCTCCCCGGAGGATCAACATCTTTACGCCGAACCACGCAATTCCAGTCGCCGCCCATTATTGTAACAACTGGCAGCGAACGCAAGTGATATACTAAGGCATCACTATAAAACTGGGTTTTCACTTGCAAAGCACTATCGGCCGGTCCGTACACACCAATGTAACAAACCGGAACTGTACCCCACCGTCCATCGACACGCATGACTCTACCCTCCACGTCAACTTCCTGTCGTGTCACATGAAACGGGCTTAACTCCTTAATACAAATAGCAACACCTCCTTTCAATCTCAGTGAATTTGTGCCATACACTCTATACACATCCACATTCAATTTACTGACGTCACGGAAATTATGTTCTTGTATGTACACTACATCAGCGTTACATCTGCGCAAAAATTCTACAACAGCACCTCGTTTAATCCTATCACATATGCCATTGACATTTATAGTCACACACTTGAAGGTGATGGTATAAAGAGGACTCGATCTGGATGCGGCATCGTCGTTACTGGCGTATCAAGTGATACGTCTCCCATCTCAACTTCTCTACCGTGACCGGTCGATTCCTCTATACCTGTACTAGGAAGGACTTTCGACCTGTCTTGTCTCGTAGGTTCGACCCATTGCTTTTTCCCAGGTCTCTGTTCGGGAGTTAAGATGTCATCGTTCTCGTCTGACACTGCGTTCCTCTTCCTTGACGGACAGTCCGCCGAACGAACTGACGGAGGCGTCGCCTCCGCATGAACGCTCACTAGTACGAGCAATCCTTCAGCTTGTCCGGATCCATTTGTAGTTTTTCACAGTCTGCTTCTGTTTGCATTCTTCTTATCTTTGCGTTATCGGCGAACAGGGACAGGGATTTGATTTCATCTGTCATGTCGTTTACACACTCAAGAAACAATACTGGTCGCAGCATTGACCCTTGTGGAACCCCACTGGTTACACTCGCCCATTCCGACACCTCCTCTTGGACAATAACTTGATTTTTCCAACACTGTAACAGGAATACCAACTTCACTATTGTCTGGAGTTTCAGGTCCTATATTTAAATTTACATCAGGGATTTCACTCTCTTCACTTGGTATAGGAGATACTTCGAGTCCTATGTCTCGTACATGGAAAGATACGGAGTCGTCGTTGCAGTAAGCCCCACTTACTATGTCTAGTAGACATAGAAGACGATGGTAACGTTGCACATGGCGATTCATCTAGTGTTGCCACGGGCTTTTCATCTGACCATGCGTTGTGAGACTTCCGCTTTTTCGTCTCTCCTCCGACATGAAACTCGCCCGGTGTCGTCGTAGGGTAATCATGACGCCTCGCCTCAGCTCTCTGTTGCTGTTCACACTTCTCAGCGACGTGGCCGGCTAAACCACAAAGGCGACACGTACGGCATTGACCATTGTACGTGATGTACAACTGTGTTTTAAACTCACTTAACATGACATACGACGGAATAGGTTGCTTCAGAGACATTTTGATGACGTAAGTGCCTTCTGGTAAACCTTCATAAGGGCCGCTGGTCCACCGTCCCATCGTTACAGAGTAGACTGTCCCATATGCCTCAAAAGTTTTTCTTATGTCATGATCGTCCGCCTCAAACGGGACATTCTTTGCACGGACATACGTATACGTCCGTGACACATCGTGGAGACAAACCTCCACAGCTGGGGTGACCTGGAACCGAGCATCCTCGAAATTCTCCACCATTCTCTCGTATACATTTGATGACGTGAACTTAACAAAGATTCGTTTCACACCATTAAGGGACACTCCGTACAAATCACTGTTCTCAATGGCGTACGTCTCTCGTAAAATCTGCGGCAGGAGAACAGGTAGGGTAGAGCCCAACAGTGACCCACGGGTTAACTCCACACAGACAGTGTTCCTCCGACGCCGGTTACTCTCCGCCATACTGGCTACCAACTGCTGGTATGGGAGAAAACCTGAAGAAGGCAGCACAGTAGAGCAACCTCTCACCGCGAAGGCTGACGTGCGAATGAAGCAAGCTCTGACTCAGGCACCTACCCTGCCCTAGAAGGGTTGGGCATGTTGTTCCCACTCCTCTCCTCTTATATCATATATATATATATATATATATATATATATATATATATGTGTGTGTGTGTGTGTGTGTAACGTATTAAATAAATTATAAAATAGCAATAATAATAATAATATTATTATTATTTATATTATTATTATTTTAATATTTTTATTTTTATTATATTAATATATTTATATTATTATTATTACTATTATTTTTATTATTATTAATATTATTAATAGTAATTTCATTGTATTAAAATTATTAATATTCTTATTACTATTTTTATTATTTTATTATTGTTTTTAAATTATTATTTTTATTATTATTTTTATATTATTATTATTATTATTATTATTATTATTATTATTATTATTATTATTATTATTATTATTATTAATTTTATTATTAATGTTATTATTAATTTTATTATTATTATTATTATTATTATTATTATTATAATTAGTATTACTGTAAAGATGTTCTTGATCTTACTGTTCAAGAAAGACATCAGTGATTCACAGGCGTAACTTAAAAAGGCAAACCTTACCTTTCATTTTTGTATTTTCATTTTTATTGTTCGTTTAAGTAACTTATTTTTAGAAATCTTTCTTTTTGCTTGACGAATACAGGTTAGGCAGCGGAACTGAGTAATATTTTTTTTTATTATTTACAAATTTGATGCATTCATTGGTGGGGGGACACTAAACCCGTAGGGGTCGTAGAACACTTGAAGAAACTAAAAGGGTAATCAAGTTCTATCTAATGAGGGAAAGGTCAAGTTCAGTTCCTTTATATCAAGAGCCTCTCGCCGGCATCAAGGACTCCTGTGAAAGGGGATACTTGGGCATAATCAGTCCTGAAAGCTTCGTCAGCCCACCATTTCTTAGATTATGCATAAATCGAATGGAAAAAAAGTGTCAAATAATGTCATTATACAAATTAAAATAATTGTCACACATAGTAACCCCGTACAGCTACCTAACACAACCCATTAATGTCAAACTGACTTTTTTTCCCGCTAAGATAAGATAAGATAGGGCATATTTTAATTTCCTCTAATTGATATTAAGTTAAATTGCATTAATTTCACTCTCTATTTTAAAAACTACAGGACAATAGGCTCTCAAATCACTGAGTCAATAATTTAATGTGAAGATCTGGTAACTTGTTGCTGCTATCTCACTACGTCATGACTGTGGGTAATGTTGTGGTGAGCGCCAGTGTCAGGGTGGTGTGTGAGTCTGCTAGCTGGTGCCAGATGTCTTATTTGATTGCTGGTGGCTGACAACTTTTCCTCGTCACTCTACTGAGTTTCTTAAAGTGAGTAAGCTTCTTGAAGTTCACTTTTGGAGTGTTTTACTGTAGTATCCTACGTGTATAATGTTCCTTGTCTCTCCATACGTATTATGTACTAACTTTCCGTGTTTGTTGCCATGTGATCGGCAATTGTTCTGTTACCCTTATTCCTTCCCCCGTTTTTATCTTTCCTTTCTTCGCCATTATACTTGAGGTATATCTTATACTTCCTTCTGACACAGCCAGAATGAAGGTGTCAAGTGGATGTGGTGATGTGGTTAATGATGCTTCTCAGCTGAGAGTGACAGTCGTTCAGGTGTTGTATCCCTAAAATAATGAGAGGCAGCTCATAGCAACCCCTGAACAGTATACAACACAACCTTAGTGTTCCCTGATAATGTAAGTTTATTCAGGCAGGTTCACGTAAGTCAACTTATCATACATAGCGCAAATTAACTAGAAAACCAAAAATAAGTCACAGTGACTTATTTCCACTGTGGTCCTTGATTTCCTTTGGGGTTATTAATATCATTGTCTTCATTATTATTATTATTATCAAGGGTGAAGCGGTAAACCCATAGGATTATACAGCTTCTGTGGGGGGATGTGGAAGGTATTCAGGCTTAATTCAGGGAACTGGAGCACAGATTTAATTCCCTAAATCAAGAGCCTCTCACCTGGTCAAGGAACCTCCCTTGAGGGGATATTGTTAGTTAGTTTAATATCTTTATTATGCACCTCATACCCATCCTGGAAATATAAACGCTTAAGCAGTATAATGTGATCCTTTAATGACAACGTTTCGCCCACGCAGTGGGCTTTATCAAGCCAGATCTGTATACTGCTTAACTGTTTATATTTCCATTGTGTAGGTATGTATACCATTCCCATCCTGTGGGAGGTAATCAAAAGATTACACAGGTACATAATGGGTCCAGGGACTGGACCCCAAAGTTATGATAGCTGAACTAGTTACAAAGGTAATGAACTCAGGTAGATCTGGTCACAATCATGGCAAGTTACAAAGGTAATGAACCATCTACACTCCTATACATGGTTACAATCATGAACAAATTACAAAGTAATGAGCCACTGACACGTCCACACCCGGTCACAATTGTAATGAGTTATAAGTACAAATATTAAGTGGGGATCATTGTTTTGAATTAATTTTAATGTCATTAGAGAGGCAAAAAGTTCAGTTTGGGGGTGACAGTAATTTGATTCAGGTACATTACACATGTATAAATTTTTATAATTTTCACATAGCATGTATGTAAATTAGCTAAGGTAACCCATTCAAATCAGTGTCTTATTTCCATTGAGGTCCTTAGTAAACTTAATTTTGATAAAGAATGGTTTACAGTTGGTTCTGATAGGGTGGTATTAGTGACTTTCTTTATAAAAGCCCAGAGTTATGCACAGAATTTCGGAAGCCTTAAAATAACTTGTATTTTCTTATATCAGAATTACTAGTGGATTTTTTTTAAGAACAGTTTGTTGGAAATTTACCAAAAACAATTATCTATATTATTTGTGAAGGTTATTAACGTTGGTCAAATACAAATATAGATACTAATCTAACTTTCACTATTACTGCACCGGACTTACAATAAACTGAAGACAAAAAGAATGCATAGCATCTTGGTCAAAACTTAGCATATACTATACTTAACATTTTATCAGTTAATTCATAAAAATCACTAAGATATAATCAAGTTTAGCAAAGTGAGTGACTCTAGTTACTTATATTACAATATTAAATGATGAGATACGCATCTAATAATATGTGGGAGCTTAAGAAAAATAGAAGAAGGATCATGGACAGAATTTGATAAAAACAGCAGAGTTTAATATTTTTTTTGACAGTGTAATGCTTTCAAAAACACATTTGGGCAATGAAGTTATTTTTAACAATTGTTTTGAAGCGGTTGGCTGTTAAGGAAGCTTTGGTACCTTCAGACAAGGAGTTCCCGAATTTTAGGACCTTCTATGCGCATTGATATATTACACAGGTTTAGTCAGACTGACGATATCAAGGGATTCTTGTGTCTTGTGTTAGGCCTGAGTTCAGTTGCAGCTTTCAAGGAAGAGTTTCACAGCAAAATTTATATCAGAAATGATTGTCCTGTATATACAGTATGCACAGGAGTGTGAGTGAAAATTATGTATATTCAGTAAGTTGAAAATTTTGAAGAGTGAGGGAGTGTGTAATCGTTCGTACAAACGCTTTTTGAGTTATTGGTTTTAGGTAATTTAGTAGATACGCAGCTCAAATACCACAGGTGATATGAGGATATATTAAGCGAGTAGTACAAAGTAATGCTGTTTGAGGTACATAGTAAAGTAAATTAGGATGCCTACTGACTGGCAGATACCTATGTGCCGGATGTGGAAAATGAATTTCAAATTGTAGTCAAAGTACAGCTTAAGAATTTTTCCTCAGTTTGTCTTACAAACTGAGAAATGTTATTCATTATATTTAGTTGGACATTTGTAACTCTGTTCCCAAACATCATTCAGATTGTCTCGTTAATATTAATAATAAATTTATTGGTCGTTATCCATCAACTGTGTACCTGAGAGAATTTGGTTTCGTCTTGGAAATGACAGAAGTTACCATCTACAAACAGAATAGGTTCAAGTAATTCGGATGCATTGAGAAAATCATTGATGTATATGAGAAAAAGAAAAGGGTTAAGGACAGTTCGAGGCACCTCATACAATAGGCCGATTTGACGTGGCTTTCGAGATACGGGTATCTGCTCTTAAAGTACGACTTTCAGCATGCAAGAGTAAGACCTCTGTTACCATAATGATATAGTTAAAGATACAGGATGTTGTCTTCTATTGTACTGAAAACCTGCCTAAGGTCTGAAGTGGGTATTCATTATTTTTAAAAGCTACATTAAACAAGTCCAGCATTTATTTAATTGCATCATTTGTATTTTTTCTTGGCCTGAAACCAAACTTGTAGGAGTATGTTGTGGGATACTAGGAAAAAGTGTTCTTTTATATGTATTAATTCTCGAAGATTTTTAATAACAATGGCAAGTTTGATATTAGACTATAGTCGTTTACATGGTTTTTGTTTCCATTTTGTATTGGGGTAAACCTCACTATCTTAACCATTGTTGGCAAAGTTTTGGTTTCTAATGATTTGTTGAACAATGTTGAAATGATGCGTTATAGAACAGAAATTTGTTGTTTTTATTCATTGTTGGTGGCAAGTTAGCTAAAGTTCCTCTTTTAATGAATTTATTATTAAAAATGAACCCAGAAAGTGACTACCCAGATGGAAAACTTCCATCAAGGTAGTCACTTTCTTCAGCACTGGAACTTGTGGTTTAACAAGCTAGACGTGATCCTAAAGTAAAGAAATCATTAAGTATATTGGGTGTTTCAGCAGGCTAGACGTGTGATTCGTGAATTTAGTTAGGGCAGTATATATCTGGTTTGGTTAATTTTCGAGAGCGCAGGATTCGGGATTGTGTTTTGCACATGTTTTTCATAATCACCTTTATATCATTAAACCTGCTAGCATAATACAGTTGGTAAGTACTGATATATATTTTTTAGTCTTTTCTATAGTTATTAACCCCAATCTATACTGTTTTTATATTTTTTTATCAATGGATCTGTGGATGCTGTTCGTTATCCATGGACTCCTTGGTCTCTTTACAGTGTTCCGCTTAGATTTAATAAGACAGTGCCTATTGTAGAGGCTTTATTTTATTTTTGTAGAAAAACACTGACGCATTTGTCTATTTTTGGACAGTCAGTAAACTCTGCCAGTCAGTAACGTTTCCTGCTGTAATATTTATTGGTCCAGACATTGTCAATTATATAACTTATATATTGAATATCAATAAAAATATTTCGAGTATTTATATTACATGGACAGTTATTTACTTGAATATTAAAATGAAAATATTACTTATTTGATTGAAACGGTTAAATGAATGTTAGTTGCATTATTATAACAGTTAACTAGAGCTATTTTCCACGTGAATGACCCGTCAAGGGTAGTTCTTGACGCTGGTCAGGGGCTCTTGAACAAGGGAATTGGATCTGTGCTCCAGTTCCCTGAATGCAGCCTGAATACCTTTCACATCCCCCCACAGGTGCTGTATAATCCTGCAGTGAGTGACGATGATGTAAAGAACAAGTCTGGGGTGAAGGTTTCGCTTGACAAATCACAAAAGCTTGTGAGGATGATGGATTCTCGAAGTATTGTGCGGAAAATATGTGGATATGTCTTGAGTTTTGAAACCTATTTTTTTTCAGCAGATAATTTTATTGGATTTCAAGGGCTTAACGCCAGTGTCGTAATTTTCTGAAAGAAACTGATTCTGAGTTCGTTGACTTGCTGTATTATACAGTAGTTCAATGGCTTAGTTGTGGAAAGGTTCTATTACTTTCAGCTCAAAGGAAATTGCTTCATTTTTCACAGAGAAGAATCGACTCGAACCACATTTATCAAACTCTGACTGACTTTAGAAATTGACATATTTTTGTAGTCGTGACAAGCGATGTGAGTCAATTGAATCTGAAGTTGCAAGATGAAACAAATTTGATTTGTGGTCTGTTCAGGCATGTCAGGGCATTCAGGACAAAACTGATGCTATTTGAAGGACTGGTGAAAGTTTCTAACTTGGCTCATTAACCATCTTGTGAAAAATGTCATGATAGTGAAGCAAAATTCCTTTAATTTGCAACATAAATCACTAATGACTTCAAAAACAATTTCAGAAACGATTTTCTAATCTTGTTCGAAAAACAGATGAAATAAAATTGTTTTAAAACCCATTTGACTACAGTGTTGAAACATTGCCAAGTCAGTTTCGTATGGAAATTATTGATCCAATCAGATGACGTGCTTAAAGAAAAATATAAAGACGTAAATCTGATACAGTTTTATAAATCTTTACAGCCTGAACAGTTTGTAAATTTGAAGCGATTTGTTTGTGGATTGTATCAGTTTTTGGTACAACGTACCTTTGTGAACAAACATTTTAAACAATGATGTATGTCAGGTCCAAATATCGAACAAATTTATCAGAGCATTTGAAGTCCATTCTAATAGTTGTTTCCTCAAGCTTGAAACCTCAGTTCAGGAATATTTTGAAATTAGAAAAAAAGAGTTATGATCATTCCTATTAATCTTGTACAAATTAATCTTGTGGCAACTTGTCTCATCTGTTGTTCAACAATTGAATATACCGTCAGAGCACTGGTTTTTGTTTGACATTTTTACTCGTATATCATTTCTCAGAATAAGCTTTCAGATTCACTTCAAACTTGTGGAAGTATCATGGTTGCATTTCTCAGCTCTTTATTATATATTAACTTGCTTTATCAGGTTTGATTTTCATGTTGGTGTCACATTCTAGCGCTATGACAGGTTTGACATATGCCGTATAATGATCATCAATGTTGACATTCCTGAAGTTCCTCCGTCTAATAACATGTTCATTTTTCCACTATAATCTACCTTGTCCATAATTACTATCGCATTTGCTTTGTTTGTTTTATAGGGTAAAGTCCAGGATCTTTCCTTAATTCATGGTATAACTTAAGAAATCTAGGAGTCTAGGCCCCTCAAGGGAGGTTCCTTGACGCTGGTGAGGGGCTCTTGATCTAAGGAATTGGATCTCTGCTCCAGTTCCCCAAATTAAGCCTGAATACCTTCTATCCTCCCCCCCCGGCGCTGTATAATCCTACTGGTTTACCGCTTCCCCATGATTACAATAATCCCCAGAGTCTAATATGTTTCTGATCTTGCAATTTTCCCAGTATTCATGAACTTGAATTTGCTAGGATGAACTCAAGTAACCACCCACATGTCCACTACTACAGTTTGTCTATGTACATATATAGCCTTTTCTTGTAAATATTGTGTGTGTGTGTACTCACCTATTTGTACTCACCTATTTATAGTTGCATGGGTCGATACTCAGCTCCTGGCCCCGCCTATTCACTGACCGCTACTAGGTCCTCTCTCAGCTCCATGAGCTTTATCATACCTTGTCTCAAAGCTATGTATGGTTCCTGCCTCCACTACCTCACTTGCCAGACTATTCCACTTCCTGACATCCCTTTGACTCATCTTAGTCTTCAACTTTCAATTGTGACCCCTTGTTTCTGTGTCCCATCTCTGGAATATCCTGTCTCTGCCCACCTGTCCTCCAGTGTTGTCAGGCCGATTTCCCTTAACCTTTCTTCATAGGACATTCCCCTTAGTTCTGGAACTAGCCTTGGTGCAAACATTTGCACTTTCTTTAATTTCTTGACGTGCTTGACCAGGTGTGGGTTCCGAACTTGTGTCCTGGGGGATCTTTCGTGGATTGGGTTGAATGATACAGACGAGCCTGGGTGGTAACGAGGTGTATTGGAGTCAGATATATGGGAGTAACTCAGAGAGCCTAACGCCTGAGCCTATACTCTGCGGTCTTCTTTGCATTTCCTCGTACTTCATGACTTTGAATTTGGCGGGGTTAAATTCGAGTAGCCAGTTGCTGGACCACGTGTCCAGCCTGTCCAGGTCTCTTTGAAGTCCTGCCTGATCCTCATCTGATTTAATTCTCCTCATTAACTTCACATCATCTGCGAACAGGGACACTTCTGAGTATATCCCTTCCTTCATGTCATTCACATATACCAAAAACAGCACTGGTCCTAGGACTTACCCCTGTGGAACCCCGCTAGTCGCAAGCACCCATTGTACCATGACTCGTTGTTGCCTCCCTGTCAGGTATTATCTGATCCATTGCAGTGTCCTTCCTGTCATACGTGCCTGATCCCCTAGCTTCTTGCAGTCCAAGAAAATGCAATCAACCCACCCCTCTCTCTCGTGTCATACTTCTGTTACCTTGTCATAAATCTCCAGAAGGTTTGTGACACTGGATTTGCCTGGTTGTCGTTTATAATCTTGTTCCATTCCAGGTGCCCTACCACTCTCCTGATAATCTTCTCCATGACTTTGCATACTATACACGTCAGTGACACTGTTCTATAGTTTAGTGCCTCGTTTCTGTCTCCTTTCTTAAAAATTGGGGACTACATTTGCCGACTCCCATACCTCAGGTAGTTGCCCAGTTTCAAAGTTTCAAGGGATATGTTTAAAATTGTGTTTAGTGGCACACACAGTGTCTCGGCTCCCTCTCTAAGGACCCACGGGGAGATGTTTGGTCTCACCGCCTTTGAGGTATCAAAGCCACTTAGCAGCTTCTTCACATCCTCCTCAGTTGTGTATTTCATCCAACACTTGTTGGTTTATTCTTTGTTGGTGTCCCCCTCTGTTCTGTCTTCCCAGAGTCCTTCCTGTCTCCACTGTAAATACTTCCTTAAATCTCGTGTTGAGCTCCTCACATATCTGTGTATGTGTACTCACCTAATTGTGGTTGCAGGGGTCGATACTCAGCTCCTGGCCCCGCCTCTTCGCTGTCTGCTACTGGGTCTCTGCTCTCCCTGCTCCATGAGCTTTATCATACCTTGTCTTAAAACTATGTATTATTCCTGCCTCCACTATATCTTTCTCTAGACTATTCCACTTCCTGACTACTCTGTGGCTGAAGAAATGCTTCCTAACATACCTTTGACTCATCTGAGTCTTCAGCATCCAGATGTGTCCCCTTGTTTCTGTGTTCCCTCTCTGGAACATCCTGTCCCTGTCTACCTTGTCGATTCCCCGCAGTATTTTGTATGTCGTTATCATGTCTCCTCTGATCCTTCTTTCCTCCAGTGTTGTTAGTCCTATTTCCCTCAACCTTTCTTCATAAGACAGACTCCTGAGTTGTGGAACTAACCTTGTTGCAAACCTTTGCACTTTCTCTAGTTTCTTTACGTGCTTGACCAGGTGTGGGTTCCAGACTGGTGCTGCATATTCTAGTATGGGCCTGACGTACACGGTATACAGTGTCTTGAACGATTCCTTGTTAAGGTAACGGAACGCTAATCTTAGGTTTGCCAGTCGCCCATATGCTTCCGCAGTTATCTGGTTGATGTGTGCCTCCGGAGACGTGCTTGGCGTTATACTCACTCCAAGGTCTTTCTCCTTTGCCGAGGTTTGTAGCCTTTGTCCGCCTAGCTTGTACTCTATCAGCGGTCTTCTTTGCCCTTCTCCGATCCTCATGACTTTGCATTTGGAGGGATTGAATTCGAGAAGCCAATTGCTAGACCAGATGTCGAGCTTGTCCAGGTCTGTTTGCAGCCCTGCCTGGTCCTCTTCCGATGTGATTCTCCTCATTATTTTCACATCATCCGCGAATAGAGACACTTCTGAGTCCATCCCGTCCGTCATGTCATTTACATATACCAGGAATAACACTGGTCCTAGGACTAACCCCTGCGGTACACCGCTCGTCACAGGCGCCCACTGTGATACCTCACCACGCACCATGACCCGTTGTTGTCTCCCTTTGAGGTATTCCCTGATCCATTCCAGTGCCCTTCCTGTTATACCTGCTTGTTCTTCCAACTTCTTTACTAATCTCATGTGAGGAACTGTGTCGAAGGCCTTCCTGCAGTCCAGGAAAATGCAATCAACCCACCCTTCTCTCTCCTGCCTTACCTCTGTTACTTTATCATAGAACTCCAGGAGGTTTGATACACAGGATTTGCCTTCCCGGAATCCGTGCTGTCTGGTGTTTATTATCCTGTTCAGCTCAAGGTGTTCCACCATTCTTTTCCTATATGTGTGTGTGTGTGTGTGTGTGTGTGTGCGCGCGCGTGCGTGTTAGTTACCATTTTGTCCTAGGCACCTGTCGATTAGACACTAGGCCTGTTGTATGTATGTGTGTGTGTGTGTGTAACGAAACACTTCGAAATGTTTCGGCCCCGCCGGGAATTGAACCCGGGCCCTCCGTGCGTGAAGCAAGAGCGCTAGCCACCATGCCATCGGGGCGTGCGTGTGTGTGTGTGTGTGTGTGTGTGTGTGTGTGTATATATATATATATATATGTGTGTGTATATATGTGTATATATACATGTGTGTATATATGTGTGTATATATGTGTATATATATGTGTGTATATATGTGTGTGTGTGTGAATATGTGTGTGTGTGTGTATATGTGTGTGTATATGCGTGTGTGTGTGTGTGTGTGTACTCACCTAGTTGAAGTTGCAGGGGTCGAGTCTCAGCTCCTGGCCCCGCCTCTTCACTGGCCGCTACTCGGTCACTTAACCCGCTCCATGAGCTTTATCATACCTCTCCTTAAATGCATCCTGCCTCCACTACATCACTTCCCAGATTATTCCACTTCCTGACAACTCTGTGACTGAAGAAATACTTCCTAACATCCCTGTGATTCATCTGAGTCTTCAACTTCCAACTGTGACCCCTTGTTTCTATGTCCCACCTATGGAACATTCTGTCTCTGTCCACCTTGTCGATTCCTCTCAGTATTTTATATGTCGTTATCATATCCCCTCTATCCCTCCTGTCTTCCAATGTAGTCAGGTCGATTTCCCTTAACCACTCCTCGTAGGACATACCCCTTAGCTCCGGGACTAGTCTTGTTGCAAACCTCTGCACTTTTTCTAGTTTCCTTACATGCTTGGCTAGGTGAGGGTTCCAAAACTGGCGCTGCATACTCCAGTATGGGCCTAACGTACACAGTGTACAGGGTCCAGAACGACTCCTTATTAAGATGTCGGAATGCTGTTCTTAGGTTTGCCAGGCGTCCGTATGCTGCAGCAATTATTTGATTGATGTGCGCCTCAGGAGATGTGCCCGGTGTTATATTCACCCAAAGATCCTTTTCCTTGAGTGAGGTTTGTAGTCTCTGGCCTCCTAGAATACACTCCGTCTGTGGTCTTCTTTGCCCTTCCCCAATCTTCATGACTTTGCACTTGGTGGGGTTGAACTACAGGAGCCAGTTGTTGGACCAGGCTTGCTGCCTGTCCAGATCCCTTTGTAGTTCTGCCTGGTCCTCTTCCGATTGAATTCTTCTCATCAACTTCACATCATCTGCAAACAGGGACACTTCGGATTCTATTCCTTCTGTCATGTCGTTCACAAATACCAGAAACAGCACCGGTCCTAGGACTGATCCCAATGGCACCCCGCTCGTTACAAGCGCCCACTCTGACACCTCGCCACTTACTATGACTCGCTGCTGTCTTCCTGATAGGTATTCCCTGATCCATTGTAGTGCCTTCCCTGTTATTCCTGCCTGGTCCTCCAGCTTTTGCCCTAATCTCTTGTGTGTGTACTCACCTAATTGTACTCACCTAATTGTGGTTGCAGGGGTCGAGACTCAGCTCCTGGCCCCGCCTCTTCGCTGCCCGCTACTGGGTCTCTGGTCTCCCTGCTCTATGAGCTTTATCATACCTCGTCTTAAAACTGTGTATGGTTCCTGCCTCCACTATATCTTTCTCTAGACTATTCCACTTCCTGACTACTCTGTGGCTGAAGAAATGCTTCCTAACATCCCTTTGACTCATCTGAGTCTTCAGCTTCCAGCTGTGTGTGTATATGTGTTTGTATATGTGTGTGTATGTGTGTGTGTGTGAACGTGTGTGTGTGGGTGTGCGTGTACTCACCTATTTGTACTCACCTATTTGTGGTTGCAGGGGTCGAGTCATAGCTCCTGGCCCCGCCTCTTCACTGATTGCTACTAGGTCCTCTCTCTCCCTTCTCCATGAGCTTTATCAAACCTAGTCTTAAAACTATGTATGGTTCCTGCCTCCACTATGTCGCTTTCTAGGCTATTCCACTTCCTGACAACTCTATGACTGAAGAAATACTTCCTAACATCCCTTTGACTCATAGGAGTCTTCAACTTCCAATTGTGACCCCTTGTTTCTGTGTCCCCTCTCTGGAACATCTTGTCTCTGTCCACCTTATCTATTCCTCGCAGTATTTTATATGTCGTTATCATGTCTCCCCTAATCCTCCTGTCCTCTAGTGTCGTCAGGCCGATTTCCCTTAACCTTTCTTCGTAGGACAATCCCCTTAGCTCTGGGACTAGTCTTGTTGCAAACCTTTGCACTTTCTCTAATTTCTTGACGTGCTTGACCAGTTGTGGATTCCAAACTGGTGCTGCATACTCCAGTATGGGCCTGACGTATATGGTGTACAGAGTCTTGAATGATTCCTTAGTGAGGTATTGGAACGCTATTCTTAGGTTTGCCAGGCGCCCGTATGCTGCAGCAGTTATCTGATTGATGTGCACCTCAGGAGACGTGCTCGGTATTATGTGCATGCTTGTGACGTGTTTGCTTCTCAGACTGGTATAAAGTAATACAATTTACTTAACATTTGCTTGTTGCAGACTGTACACTAGTTTATCAGAGTAAATATCGCTGCTTTGCAAGAGGACAAATGTCAAGTTTTATTTCCTGATAAACGCAAAGAATTTGAACAATAAAACAGCATTGGCATCTTAGTTTTAGAGATAGACAATACTAAGGATATCCGTCTTAAAAAAAACACAACACTGGTGAGCGCAGTCTATGTTTACTGAAACAGTATGTAATGTATTAAATTATTATTATTATTATTATTATTATTATTATTATTGGTAAACGTGTCAAATCAAGAAGAGTTATATCGCTCAGTTATGGACAAGTAGTGTGTTAGTAGTCTCAGTATGTACAGTCAGTAACTGTCTTATCACGTTCATCTTGGTGAGCCAGTTTCACCATCTTGGTGAGCCAGGGTTACCATCTTGGTGAACCAGGCTTACCAACTCTTGGAAAGTCAGGCTTACCAACTCTTGGAAAGCCAGGCTTACCAACTCTTGGAAAGCCAGGCTTACCAACTCTTGAAGAGCCATGGTCACTATCTTGGGGGAGCTATTGACACCATATTGGGAGGGTTATGGTCATCATCTTGGGGAAGCCAGGGTCACCATCTTGGGAGAGCCATTGTCACCATTTTGAGAGAGCCATGCTCACCATCTTGGGAGGGCCATGGTCACCATCTTGCAGGAGTAAGGGTCACCATCTTGCAGGAGTCAGGGTCACCATCTTGGGAGAGCCATGGTCACCATCTTGAGAGAGCTATGGTCACCATCTTGGGAGGGCCATTGTCACCATCTTGGAGAAGCCATGGTCAACATCTAGGGAGAGACATGGACACCATCTTGTGTGAGCCATGGTCACCATCATGGGAGAGCTATGGTCACCATCTTGGGAGAGCCATAGTCACCATCTTGGGAGAGCCATGGTCACCATCTTGAGAGAGCCATAGTCACCATCTTGGGAGAGCCATGTACACCATCTTGGGAGGGCCATGGTCACCATCTTGCAGGAGTCAGGGTCACCATCTTGGGGGAGCCATGGTCACAATCTTGGGAGAGCCATAGTCACCATCTTGGGAGAGCCATGGTCACCATCTTGAGAGAGCCATAGTCACCATCTTGGGAGAGCCATGTACACCATCTTGGGAGGGCCATGGTCACCATCTTTGGAGAACCATGGTCATAATCTAGGGAGAGCCATGGTCACCATCTTTGGAGAACCATTATCACCATCCTGGGAGAGTAATGGTCACCATCTTGGGAGAGCCATGGTCATCATCTTGGGAGAGTCATGTTTACCATCATGGGAGGGCCATGGTCACCATATTTGGAGAGTTATAGTCATCATCTTGGGAGAGCCATGGTCACCATCTTGGGAGAGCCATGGTCACCATCTTGGGAGAGCCATGGTCACCATCTTGGGAGAGCTATGGTCACCATCTTGGGAGAGCCATGGTCATCATCTTGGGAGAGAGATAGTCACCATCTTTGGAGGGTCATGGTCACCATCTTGGGAGAGCCATGTTCACCATCTTGGGATTGCCATGGTCACCATCTTTGGAGAACAATGGTCACCATCTTGGGAGAGCCATGGTCACCATTTTTGGAGAACCATTATCAACATCCTGGGAGAGCAATGGTCACCATCTTGGGAGAGCATGGTCACCATCTTGGGAGAGCAATGTTTACCATCTTGGGAGGGCCATGGTCACCATCTTTAATAGAACCATGATCACCATCTTGGGAGAGCCATGGTCACCATCTTTGGAGAACAATTATCACCATCCTGGGAGAGCCATGGTCACCATCTTGGGAGAGCCAGAGTCACCATCTTGGGAGAGCCATGGTCACCATCTTGGGAGGGCAATGGTCACCATCTTGCAGGAGTCAGGGTCACCATCTTGGGGGAGCCATGGTCACAATCTTGGGAGAGCCATAGTCACCATCTTGGGAGAGCCATGGTCACCATTTGAGAGAGCCATAGTCACTATCTTGGGAGAGCCATGTACACCATCTTGGGAGGGCCATGGTCACCATCTTTGGAGAACCATTATCACCATCCTGGGAGAGTAATGGTCACCATCTTGGGAGAGCCTTGGTCATCATCTTGGGAGAATCATGTTTACCATCATGGGAGGGCCATGGTCACCATATTTGGAGAGCCATAGTCACATCTTGGGAGAGCCATGGTCACCATCTTTGGAGAACAATTATCACTATCCTGGGAGAGCCATGGTCACCATCTTGGGAGAGCCATGGTCACCATCTTGGGAGAGCCATGCTCACCCTCTTGGAAGGGCCATTGTCACCATCTTGCAGGAGTCAGGGTCACCATCTTGGGGGAGCCATGGTCACAATCTTGGGAGAGTTATAGTCACCATCTTGGGAGAGCCATGGTCACCATCTTGGGAGAGCCATAGTCACCATCTTGGGAGAGCCATGGTCACCATCTTTGGAGAACCATGGTCACCATCTAGGGTGAGCCATGGTCACCATCTTTGGAGAACCATTATCACCATCCTGGGAGAGCCATGGTCACCATCTTGGGAGAGCCATGGTCACCATCTTGGGTGAGCCATGGTCACCATAATGGGAAGGTTATTGTCACCATCTTGAGAAGCCATGGTCACCATCTTGGGAGAGCCATCGACACCATCTTGTGTGAGCAATGGTCACCATCTATTGAGAGCCATGGTCACCATCTTGGGAGAGCTATAGTCACCATCTTGGGAGAGCAATGGTCACCATCTTGGCAGACCCAGGGTCACCATCTTGGGAGAGCCAGGGTCACCATCTTGGGAGAGCCAGGGTCACCATCTTGGGAGAGCCATGGTCACCATCTTGGGAGAGCTATGGTCACCATCTTGGGAGGGCCATTGTCACCATCTTGGAGAAGCCATAGTCACCATCTTGGGAGAGCAATGGTCACCATCTTGGGAGAGCCATGGTCACCATCTTGGGAGAGCCATGGTTACCATCCTGGGAGAGCAATGGTCACCATCTTGGGAGGGCCATGACCACCATCTTGGGAGGGCCATTGTCACCATCTTGGAGAAGCCAGGGTCACCATCTTGGGAGGGCCATAGTCACCATCTTGGGAGAGCCATTGTCACCATCTTGGGAGAGCCATGGACACCATCTTGTGTGAGCAATGGTCACCATCTATTGAGAGCCATGGTCACCATCTTGGGAGAGCCATGGTCACCATCTTGGGAGAGGCATGGTCACCATCTTTGTAGACCCAGGGTCACCATCTTTGGAGAGTTAGGGTCACCATCTTTGGAGAGCCAGGGTCACCATCTTGGGAGAGCCAGGGTCACCATCTTGGGAGAGCCATGGTCACTATCGTGGGAGAGCTATGGTCACCATCTTGGGAGGGCCATTGTCACCATCTTGGAGAAACCATAGTCACCATCTTGGGAGAGCAATGGTCACCATCTTGGGAGAGCCATGGTCACCATCTTGGGAGAGCCATGGTTACCATCCTGGGAGAGCTATGGTCACCATCTTGGGAGGGCCATTGTCACCATCTTGGAGAAGCCAGGGTCACCATCTTGGGAGGAACATAGTCACCATCTTGGGAGAGCCATGGCCACCATCTTGGGACAGCCATGGTCACCATCTTGGGAGGGCCATTGTCACCATCTTGGAGAAGCCAGGGTCACCATCTTGGGAGAGCCATGGTTACCATCCTGGGAGAGCCATGGTCACCATCTTGGGAGGGCCATGGTCACCATCTTGGGAAGGCCATTGTCACCATCTTGGGAGCGCCATGGTCACCATCTTGGGAGGGCCATGGTTACCATCTTTGGAGGGCCATTGTCAACATCTTGGGTTAGCCATGGTCACCGTCTTGGGAGGGCCATAGTCACCATCTTGGGAGAGCTATGGTCACTATCTTGGGAGGGCCATGGTCACCATCTTGGGAGGGCCATGGTCACCATTTTCGGAGGGCTATTGTCACCATCTTGGGAGAGAAATGGTCACCGTCTTGGGAGGGCTATAGTCACCATCTTGGGAGAGCCTTGGTCACCGTCTTGGGAGGGCCATAGTCACAATCTTGGGAGAGACATGGTCACTATCTTGCGAGAGCCATGGTCACCATCATGCGAGAGCCATAGTCACCATCTTGGGAGGGCCATAGTCACCATCTTGGGAGAGCCATGGACACCATCTTGGGAGAGCCATGGGCTGACCTATGCAATTTACGTTTTTTTTATTAGTAACTGATAGGTGATTATCTTATCATTCGCCTATCAGTTATCACTTGACTTGCCTCAGTTTCATCCACCACTGTACTATGATTAATATATACACAACAGTATATGCATTTAGAATATAAACAAAGTATTTTGTAGTATTTCATAATGTCTCTCCCTGCACTATGGGTAATACACATGGTAATGTATTTGGAGAACGTGAGGGTTTGGAAAGGATGGTGTGTCTTCAGGCGAAGTTGCTTTCATAAGATATTGCATAGGAGAAATTATGTTTGTTAAAAATAGTTGGCCCTGACAAAACTATAGTAGCAATGTTCAGTGATAATTTAACTTTCGGAAATCTAATGGTATATCTTGTGACTTTAACTTGGATATTTTAAGCTTATATATATTTAATTTCTAGAACAACGGGATTTTTGTTACAGTAATGTATAGCTATAAGAAAAAAAATCTCTTGAGAGAGAGATTTCTAAAGTTTGATCCTAGGAATTGGAGCTATCCTCCTGTTCCCTGGATTAAACCTATCTCCCGTTTCCCCAAGCATTGTAGGATTCTTATGGGTTAAGAGCATTTCCATGATAATTAGGTATCTGGAAAGGTTGTAATCCCTAC
Organism: Cherax destructor; assembly: GCA_009830355.1. Classification (NCBI taxonomy): domain Eukaryota; kingdom Metazoa; phylum Arthropoda; class Malacostraca; order Decapoda; family Parastacidae; genus Cherax; species Cherax destructor. The sequence goes on along the minus strand of WNWK01002552.1, from coordinate 161,963 downwards.
TTAACCTCCAGTAACTTTCACAGCTCTGTTATGAACCTTTGTTGGCTCTTAGGCTGGGATGGGAACAGTCGGGCCGTAAGTCAGGGGTGGGGACCGTCCGGCCCGCGGGCCGTAAGTCAGGGGTGGGAACCGTCCGGCCCGCGGGTCGTAAGTCAGGGTTGGGGACCGTCCGGCCCGCGGGCCGTATAAGGCCCGTGAAATCATTTGTTCTGGCCCTACCAAGGCAACCGCAGACGGGACTCTAAATTCAATAAATCTAACAGCTTTTTTCAAAGCAACACAAATTTATATTAACCCTTCCCCATACCGATGTATACTGTATAATGAAAAAAATACGAAACCTAAAATCCAAATAAGTCTGCATAATTATGAAGATATGTACCTTTTAGCTTTTATCCTGATAAATTTTATGAAAATTGGGGCCCTTTGGAAGAATATACTCATATTTTTTACGTGCGAGTAATTCATTTCGAATATATTTCCGATGCAAAATACCATTGAAATCTTCATCTCCACTTTCCTTCACTACTTTCACACAAATAAATCCTCCGATAGACAAGCCACAACAAACCGAATCTTCGGCGGCCATTTTGACTATTGTTTATACTGGTAAAAATATCGATAAATTTTCAATAGATGTCAGGAACAGTATTATTTTTTTACATTTTATTGAAGTATGTAGCGGCGGGTGTTACAACGACCCTTACTGAGTGGAGAGTCAGTGCCAGGCAGGCTGGCAGTGGAGAGTCAGTGCCATGCAGGCTGGCAGTAGAGAGTCAGTGCCAGGCAGGCTGGCAGTGGAGAGTCAGTGCCAGGCAGGCTGGCAGTGGAGAGTCAGTGCCAGGCAGGCTGGCAGTGGAGAGTCAGTGTCAGGCAGGCTGGCAGTGGAGAGTCAGTGTCAGGCAGGCTGGCAGTGGAGAGTCAGTGCCAGGCAGGCTGGCAGTGGAGAGTCAGTGCCAGGCAGGCTGGCAGTGTACACTTTACGAAAGTGTTAACACACACTGGATAGTTATTAAAACTTTAGTGGTGTAACATCCTATAAATGACGACTACAAAGAGAAGTTGATGCAGAGTGTCGATCTTTCCAAGAGAAATGGACAAATGATGATTTTTTTTATCGAAGTCACAGGGATGAAGTCAAGCAGTTCATGGAGATGAAGGGAAAACTTGTCATGGAACTCAATGATAGCAAGTGGCTGTGTGATCTAGCGGTCATGGTGGACAAGTACCTCTCAGAGGTGAACGTCAAGCTCCTGGACCCCAACCAGCTTCTCAGTTCCCTGCTTTCTAACGTGAAATTGTTGAAGCTAAATTAAGGTTATGGAAAGTGCAACTCGAAAGGAATAACACTGAGCATTTCCCCACTCTGGAAGGACAAAAGCCTCTACGACACTAGAATATGCCGGTGAATGTGCGAAACTAATTGAGGCATTTAATGAAAGATTCTTGGACGTGAAAAGTAAACAAATGGAACTGAACATCTTTGGTACATCGTTCAATGTGGAACCAGCTGATGTGCCTCATGACCTACAACATGAAATCCTTCAGCTGCAAAGTGATGATGAGCTGAAAGTTAGGTACAACAACCTGCCACTGCTTGAGTTATATAAACGTTACATAAACAATGATGAATCTCCCACTTTGAGGACACATGCATTGAAATATTCATCTGTGTTCGGAACAATTTGCTGCTGCCAGCGGATCTTTTCAAAACTTAGCCATCGCAAACTTGGAAAAGCAGTTGCGAGTAGCAACATCATCAATACCAGCTAACATCATCAATACCAGCTAACATCACACGCCTCAACAAAGAGAAGCAGTTCTAGCCATCACATTTGGCGTGAGTCATTTAAATGATTGACCAAATATAGTAGGTTAATTTTCAAGTTGGTAATTTTGTATAGCCCACGAATTATGTTATAAATATCCAAACGGCCCTCGGTAGAAAAAAGGTTCCCCACCCTTGCTCTAAGGGCAGGTTCCCCACCCTGCTCTAGGCAGGTTCCCACCTGTTTAAGGGCAGGTTCCCACCTACACCACCCTGCTCTGGGCAGGTTCCCACCTGCTCAAGGGCAGGTTCCCCACCCTGCTCTAAGGGCAGGTTCCCCACCCTCTCGGCGGTTCACCTGCTCTAAGGGCAGGTTCCCCACCCCTGCTCTAAGGGCAGGTTCCCCACCCCTGCTCTAGGCAGGGCTAGGTTCCCCACCCTGCTCTAAGGGGGTTCCCACCCTGCTCTAAGGGCAGGTTCCCCACCCCTGCTCTAAGGGCAGGTTCCCCACCCCTGTTCTAAGGGCAGGTTCCCCACCCCTGCTCTAAGGGCAGGTTCCCACCCTGTTCTGGGGGTTCCCACCTGTCTAAGGGCAGGTTCCCACCCCTGTCTAAGGGCAGGTTCCCCACCCTGTTCTAAGGGCAGGTTCCCACCGGGCTCCACCCCTGCTCTAAGGGCAGGTTCCCCACCCCTGTCTAAGGGCAGGTTCCCCACCCCTGCTCTAAGGGCAGGTTCCCCACCCCTGCTCTAAGGGCAGGTTCCCCACCCCTGCTCTAAGGGCAGGTTCCCCACCCCTGCTCTAAGGGCAGGTTCCCCACCCCTGCTCTAAGGGCAGGTTCCCCACCCCTGTCTAGGGCAGGTTCCCCACCTGCTCTAAGGGCAGGTTCCCCACCCCTGTCTAAGGGCAGGTTCCCCACCCCTGCTCTAAGGGCAGGTTCCCCACTCTCAACAAAATTTCTGTTATCAAAACATTCTGATATGCAGAATAATATTCATACTCATTCTGGCAAGTCATAATCTATTCTGCAGGAGACCCCCCCCCCCCCCCCCCCCCCCCCCCCCCCCCCCCCCCCCCCCCCCCCCCCCCCCCCCCCCCCCCCCCCCCCCCCCCCCCCCCCCTGTTCTAGGGCAGGTTCCCACCCTACTCTAAGGGCAGGTTCCCCACCCCTACTCTAAGGCAGGTTCCCCACCCCTGTCTGGGCAGGTTCCCCACCCCTGCTCTAAGGGCAGGTTCCCCACCCTGTTCTAAGGGCAGGTTCCCCACCCTGTTCTAAGGGCAGTTCCCCACCCTGTTCTAAGGGCAGGTTCCCCACCCCTGTTCTAAGGGCAGGTTCCCCACCCCTGCTCTAAGGGCAGGTTCCCCACCCTACTCTAAGGGCAGGTTCCCCACCCCTGTTCTAAGGGCAGGTTCCCCACCCCTGCTCTAAGGGCAGGTTCCCCACCCCTGTTCTAAGGGCAGGTTCCCCACCCCTGCTCTAAGGGCAGGTTCCCCACCCCTGCTCTAAGGGCAGGTTCCCCACATCCTCAACAAAATTTCTGTTATCACAAACATTTCTGATATTGCAGAATAATATTCATACTCATTCTGCAAGATCATAATCATATTCTGCAGGAACATACTGATATTCATTTTGTAAAATCATATTCATATTCTTCAGAATCATATTCGTTATGCAAGACAGTATATCATTATCCCATAGTACTTATGTGAATTTGATAGTGTTGTATTGTATTGAATAATTAGTTTCACCCATTAAATGTGTGCTTTCGAATTATCACTGTTTATAACAATTATTGCTTGGAAGAAAGAGTCCACCATTGCCATGTTGACCGTGGGGGACATGACATCACATGACCCAACATGCTGACCGTGGGAGACATGACATCACATGACCAACACGCTGACCGTGGGAGACATGACATCACATGACCAACACGCTGACCGTGGGAGATATGACATCACATGACACAACACACTGACCGTGGGAGATATGACATCACATGACACAACACACTGACCGTGGGAGATATGACATCCCATGACACAACACACTGACCGTGGGAGACATGCCATCACATGACACAACACACAGACCGTGGGAGATATGACATCACATGACCCAACACACTTACCGTGGGAGATATGACATCACATGACACAACACACTGACCGTGGGAGACATGACATCACATGACACAACACACTGACCGTGGGAGATATGACATCACATGACCCAACACACTTACAGTGGGAGACATGACATCACATGACACAACACACTGACCGTGGGAGACATGACATCACATGACACAACACACTGACCGTGGGAGACATGACATCACGTGACCCAACACACTGACCGTGGGAGACATTACATCACATGACACAACACAGTGACCGTGGGAGACATGACATCACATGACACAGTGACCGTGGGAGAGTAGTCAAGGCTTCGTCAGGTCACATGTCAAGTAAATTTTATGACTGACATATTGAAAGGCAGAGTTTAAATTTTTCACATATTTATTTTGTTAATTATAAATGAATATAATTTATATAACCCTGAACTAATATATTGAAATACTGTTTTTTATTGAAACTTGATTCGCTTATATACACGTGTATGTGCACATGTGTATATATATACGTATGCCTATGTATGTGTACAAATGTATGCTGGTGACCCACGAAATCGTAATGACACGATTGCAAACAAGCCATACCACGGGTGGGGTTCGAACCCGCGGTCAGAGAGTCTCAGAACTCCAGACCGTCGCGTAAGCCACTGACCGCGGGTTCGAACCCCACCCGTGCTATGGTTTGTATGCTGGTGCTTCCGTATTCATATACATGTGTATGCATGTCTGTATGTGCGTGTATGTGTGCTTGTCCAACAATGTGATCTTTGTCCTGGACATCTTAGTGTCTCTTGTTTCTTTATTGTCGCCTTTGTTGCTGTAATTCCTTTGCAAGTCCACATTTTCTGAAAAAAATGTTAGGAGAAATAAATTTCATTCAGTAGTGTCATTAACAATTGATTCTTAACTCTGGGATAAAACTGATTGCCGAAATTACATGGCCCAGCCAGAGCCTTGAAATCAGAATACAGTTCATGCAAGGTCTCATCATTTCGTTTTTTGTTTGTTTTTGTTGTTGTTGAAATACAAACTGCGGTGATAGACGGGTTTCGCGACATAGTAACTCTTCAGTACCGCTACCAAGTCATAACTTCTTCAGTACCGCTACCAAGTCATAACTTCTTCAGTACCGCTACCAAGTCATAACTTCGTTCGCTCCAAGTCATACTCTGTACCGCTACCAAGTCCTAACTTCTTCAGTACCGCTACCAAGTCATAACTTCTTCAGTACCGCTACCAAGTCATAACTTCTTCAGTATCGCTACCAAGTCATAACTTCTTCAGTACCGCTACCAAGTCATAACTTCTTCAGTACCGCTACCAAGTCATAACTTCTTCAGTACCGCTACCAAGTCATAACTTCTTCAGTACCGCTACCAAGTCATAACTTCTTCAGTACCGCTACCAAGTCATAACTGTGTGTGTGTGTGTTTGGTAAATACGAAGCACACACATTACCCAGAACATTGTGATCCCAGGGAAACTAGCAAGACGATCATCTTTTTATCTTGCTCTGTAATTCCCGAATCAGTAAAATTGGCTTCCAACAATTAAGCTCCAGAGAGATTTTGAATGAATCAAAAAGTTTCAACCTTCCTTGCGATGCCAAGGTCGCCATGTTGTACACGACGCGATGCCAAGGTCGCCATATCGTACACGACGCGATGCCAAGGTCGCCATGTCGTACACGACGCGATGCTCCAGCAGCTGCCGTAGTTCCTTTGCAATAATCACCGCTCTGCTACCACGTCCTTGGCTGTCACCGCTCTGCTACCACGTCCTTGGCTGTCACCGCTCTGCTACCACGTCCTTGGCTGTCAGAATCTCCACGACTTCGGCAAGACATTACCCCAATAACCTTTGACTCTGAAATACCATCCTCGTCGCCACTGTTATGGTTGTAGAGTGATAATGAAAGATAGCGTAACAATATGGTTGTAGAGTGGTAATGAAAGATAGCGTAACAATATGGTTGTAGAGTGGTAATGAAAGATAGCGTAACAATATGGTTGTAGAGTGGTAATGAAAGATAGCGTAACAATATGGTTGTAGAGTGGTAATGAAAGATAGCGTAACAATATGGTTGTAGAGTGGTAATAAAAGATAGCGCAACAATACATCCTGGGACAAAACTGACCTAATTTGCCCGAAATGCTCAGCATAAGAAGCGGCTTTCTTTATAGTAGTATGTCCTTGATTTCAGCTATGGTCTGTATATCTTGTACTTGTAGAAATAAAGATATATTGTTATTATTATAGTATATTGTATTCTTCATCAGAGAACCAGGATCACAACACAAAACTATAAACACCACAATAACAACACAAACATAGACGATTCAACATACAACAAAATAACATAGCATTTAATTATATCACTGTTCCCAACACCTTAGTCACCGAAATTGGTGTAATTATATACTATACAAGTGCCTAAATAAAAGTTAATGTTAAAATAGTTACTGTTAGTCACCTTTTACGTTTTCTGTGAAAACAGTGACCTTGAAGTACACTGCTGGTGGCAGGAGAATCAGCTGGGTGCTAAACACATCTGCATCAATACATTTTTTCACATATACTCACTAAATGTTTATAACTATGACCATAATTTTTAAAGAGGTGGACCGGTAAGCCAGTGGAAGGCCTCGGTCAGATGACCAGAAGTTCCACCGGCGAGTCATCATCTAAGACCCGCGTCAGGAAACACTGATCTCTGAGGAGATAAGTTTATAACAGTCGTACTCAGCACACAGTGCATAGTATTCATAAGCTCACTCAAGTTAACACTTAGACGGGGTGAGACAGTTTAGTCGAGTGTTATACAGTTAACTCAAATACCAACCATATGTTATTTAAAAGATAATTATCTCGTTGCCTAATCGCTAAAGCTATCCTTCACACGACGAGGGTCTGCGTTTGAATCCAAGCGAGGGTAGAAACATTGGGCATGCTTGTTTACACCGGTTGTTTATGTTCACCCATCAGAAAATGGGTACCTGGGAGTTAGTCGACTGGTGTGAGTCGCATCCTGGGACAAGGCCCTAATATGCCTGAAATGCTTTGCATAACAAGGGGTTTTCTATATAGCAGTAATATGTCATTGATGTCAGCTAGGCCTGTATACATTGTACATGTACTTATAGTAAATAAAGATTATTATTATTATTATTATTATTATTATTATTATTATTATTATTATTATTATTATTATACTGTGGTCTACCCAAGAGACCAAAGAGATAAGAGAAATTAAAAAAAAAATCTTATTAAGCTGTTGTTTCCTCAGTGTAAACAATGTTGTTCCCTGAGTGTCAACATTGTTGTTTCCTCAGTGTAAACAATGTTGTTCCCTGAGTGTCAACAATGTTGTTCCCTGAGTGTCAACAATGTTGTTCCCTGAGTGTCAACAATGTTGTTCCATGAGTGTCAACAATATTGTTCCCTGAGTGTCAACAATGTTGTTCTCTGAGTGTCAACAATGTTGTTCCCTGAGTGTCAACAATGTTGTTCCCTGAGTGTCAACAATGTTGTTCCCTAAGTGTCAACAATGTTGTTCCCTGTGTGTCAACAATGTTGTTCCCTGAGTGTCAACAATGTTGTTCCCTGAGTGTCAACAATGTTGTTCCCTGAGTGTCAAAAATGTTGTTCCCTGAGTGTCAACAATATTGTTCCGTGAGTGTCAACAATGTTGTTCCCTGAATGTCAACAATGTTGTTCCCTGAGTGTCAACAATATTGTTCCCTGAGTGTCAACAATGTTGTTCCCTGAGTGTCAACAATGTTGTTCCCTGCGTGTTAACAATGTTGTTTCCTGAGTGTCAACAATGTTGTTTCCTGAGTGTCAACAATGTTGTTCCCAGAGTGTCAACAATGTTGTTCCCTGAGTGTCAACAATGTTGTTCCCTGAGTGTCAACAATGTTGTTCCCTGAGTGTCAAAAATGTTGTTCCCTAAGTGTCAACAATATTGTTCCGTGAGTGTCAACAATGTTGTTCCCTGAATGTCAACAATGTTGTTCCCTGAGTGTCAACAATATTGTTCCCTGAGTGTCAACAATGTTGTTCCCTGAGTGTCAACAATGTTGTTCCCTGAGTATAAACAATTTTGTTCCTGAGTGTCAACAATGTTGTTCCCTGCGTGTTAACAATGTTGTTTCCTGAGTGTCAACAATGTTGTTCCCTGAGTGTCAACAATGTTGTTCCCAGAGTGTCAACAATGTTGTTTCCTGAGTGTCAACAATGTTGTTCCCTGAGTGTCAACAATGTTATTCCCTGAGTGTCAAAAATGTTGTTCCCTGAGTGTCAACAATATTGTTCCGTGAGTGTCAACAATGTTGTTCCCTCAATGTCAACAATGTTGTTCCCTGAGTGTCAACAATATTGTTCCCTGAGTGTCAACAATGTTGTTCCCTGAGTGTCAACAATGTTGTTTCCTGAGTGTCAACAATGTTGTTTCCTGAGTGTCAACAATGTTGTTCCCTGAGTGTCAACAATGTTGTTCATGAGTGTCAACAATTTTGTTCCCTGAGTGTCAACAATGTTGTTCCCTGAGTGTCAACAATGTTGATCCATGCGTGTTAACAATGTTGGTCCTTTAGTGTCAACAATGTTGTTCCCGGAATGTCAACAATGCTGTTCATTGAGTGTCAACAATGTTGTTCCCTGAGTGTCAACAATGTTGTTCCCTGTGTCTCAACAATGTTGTTCTCTGACTGTCAACAACGTTGTTCCCTGAGTGTCAACAATGTTGTTCCCTGAGTGTTAACTATGTTGTTACCTGAGTGTCAACAACGTTGTTTCCTGTGTGTCAACAATGTTGTTCCCTGGGTGTTAACAATGTTGTTCCCTGAGTGTCAATAATCTTGTTTCCTGAGTGTCAACAATTTTGTTCCCTGCGTGTTAACAATGTTGGTCCCTGAGTGTCAATAATGTTGTTCCCTGAGTGTCAACAACGTTATTCCCTCATTGTAAACAATGTTGTTCCCTGACTGTCAACAACGTTCCCTGCGTGTAAACAATGTTGTTCCCTTAGTGTCAACAATGTTGTTCATTGAGTGTAAACAATGTTGTTTCCTGAGTGTCAACAATGTTGTTTCCTGAGTGTCAACAATGTTGTTCCCTGCGTGTTAACAATGTTGTTCCCTGAGAGTCAACAATGTTGTTCCCTGAGTGTTAACAATGTAGTTCTCTGAGTGTCAACAACGTTGTTTCCTGTGTGTCAACAATGTTGTTCCCTGCGTGTTAACAATGTTGGTCCCTGAGTGTCAATAATGTTGTTCCCTGACTGTCAACAACGTTCCCTGCGTGTTAACAATGTTGTTCCCTGAGTGTCAACAATGTTGTTTCCTGAGTGTCAACATTTTTGTTCCCTGCATGTTAACAATATTGTTCCCTGAGTGTCAATAATGTTGCTTACTGAATGTCAGCAATGTTCCCAGAGTGTCAGCAATGTTGTTCCCAGATTATCAACAATGTTGTTCCCTGAGTGTCAACAATGTTGTTCCCTGAGTGTCAACAATGTTGTTCCCTGAGTGTCAAAAATGTTGTTCCCTGAGTGTCAACAATATTGTTCCCTGAGTGTCAACAATGTTGTTCCCTGAATGTCAACAATGTTGTTCCCTGAATGTCAACAATGTTGTTCCCTGAATGTCAACAATGTTGTTCCCTGAGTGTCAACAATGTTGTTCCCTGAGTGTCAACAATGTTGTTCCCTGAGTGTCAACAATGTTGTTCCCTGAGTATAAACAATGTTGTTCCCTGAGTGTCAACAATGTTGTTCCCTGCGTGTTAACAATGTTGTTTCCTGAGTGTCAATAATGTTGTTTCCTGAGTGTCAACAATGTTGTTCCCTGAGTGTCAACAATGTTGTTCCCTGAGTGTCAACAATGTTGATCCATGCGTGTTAACAATGTTGTTCCTGAGTGTCAATAGTGTTGTTCCCTAAGTGTCAACAATGTTGTTTCCTGCGTGTTAACAATGTTGATCCCTTAGTGTCAACAATGTTGTTCCCGGAGTGTCAACAATGTTGTTTCCTGAGTGTCAACAATGTTGTTTCCTGAGTGTCAACAATGTTGTTCCCTGCGTGTTAACAATGTTGTTCCCTGCGTGTTAACAATGGTGTTCCCTAAGTGTCAACAATGTTGTTCCCTGAGTGTCAACAATGTTGTTCCCTGAGTGTCAATAATGTTGTTCCTTGAGTGTCAACAACGTTATTCCCAGAGTGTCAACAATGTTGTTCTCTGACTGTCAACAATGTTCCTTGCGTGTTAACAATATTGTTCCCTGAGTGTCAACAATGTTGTTTCCTGAGTGTCAACAATGTTGTTCCCTGCGTGTCAACAATGTTGTTCCTTGCGTGTTAAAAAAAATGTTGTTCCCTGAGTGTCAACAATGTTGTTTCCTGAGTGTCAACATTGTTGTTCACTGCATGTTAACAATATTGTTCCCTGAGTGTCAACAATGTTGCTTCCAGAGTGTCAGCAATGTTGTTCCCAGAGTGTCAGCAATGTTGTTCCAAAAGTGTCAACAATGTTGTTCCCCGAATGTCAACAATGTTGTTCCCTGAGTGTCAACAATGTTGTTCCCTGAGTGTCAACAATGTTGTTCCCTGAGTGTCAACAATGTTGTTCCCTGAGTGTCAACAATGTTGTTCCCCGAGTGTCAACAATGTTGTTCCCTGAGTGTCAACAATGTTGTTCCCTGAGTGTCAACAATGTTGTTCCCTGAGTGTCAACAATGTTGTTCCCTGAGTGTCAACAATGTTGTTCCCTGAGTGTCAACAATGTTGTTCCCTGAGTGTCAACAATGTTGTTCCCTGAGTGTCAATAATGTCCTCAACTATTTTACACATGATGGTAAATGTCAATAGAAATATTGTAGACAAAGTTTTTTTGTTAAAACATTGCCCATCAAGGAGACCCAAAATTTTCTCCCTTAGAGACAAAAGTTAAACTACAGCTCCTGGTTCCTGAATAATAAATACTGTTGCTGTATGCTTAACATCCAGTACAGGCAAACCCATTTATTATTTAGTTAACATTAAAAGTCTGAGTTGTTCGTAATAATATATCTGAGTAGGTCGTAATAATAAGTCTGAGTTTGTCGTAATAATAAGTCTGAGTTTGTCGTAATAATAAGTCTGAGTTGGTCGTAATAATAAGTCTGAGTTGGTCGTAATAATAAGTCTGAGTTGGTCGTAATAGTAAGTCTGGATTTGTAGTAATAATAAGTCATGTTAGAATTAAAAAGTAACATCTAACTGCCACAGTTCTCTTATTAATTTTTATTATAATAATTAAGGTGCTAACTCAGGTACTAATTTACTTTACTTTCATTGTTTGCTATCATTTTCCCTAGCTCCTTTATTCCCAGCTTTAGTAAACTACCATAGTTCAATTAATTGCATTTGTATAAATTGACTAAGGTACAAATTCACGTGCCAAGAACTCTGTCAAATACCCTGTATCTCTACAAACTCTTATTAAAAATTTGTAATAATCAAATAGTTCCTAAGCATTTATTCTAGTATCATATTATTAAGTTTAGTATTATCTATTCTTCTCAGGTCTAGTTATAGAATCACATCAAATCTTATGATTACAGGAATTGATCCTGATATCAACCTATTATTAAATGACTTACATGATTCCAACAGCAACTGTAACTATTACACAGCAGATCAAGCAAAGACATTACTCAGAGCCAACAATAACATAACTATCTTCAATTACAATGTTAGATCTTTGAGCAAACATTATGATGACCTCACAGCACTACTCCAATCCCTCCAGACCAATATGTCAATCATCACACTCACTGAGACCTGGCTGAAGCCTGATACTACAGATGTCTATGGCATCCCAGGTTACACAGCCATTCACAATTGCAGGACAGATCAGCGAGGGGTGGAATAGCTATATATTACTCAGATCAACTTGAATGTATCAATAACTCTTGCATAAGGGATGAGCATGGAGAATATATTATAGCTAAATTTAAATCAAAAGACCTGCAAAAACCCTCACAGTGATAAACATACAGATTACCACAGTCAAACATTCACCAATTTAGTGAAAAACTAGGTAACCTAATAACTGATGCACACATGAACAAAGACCATTTGCTGCTCACAGGAGACTTCAATATAAATCTCCTACATGACCAGGACCCACAAGTAACAGAATTCACAAACACTATGAGCAACTGCTTGTTACTACCAACAATATCAAAACCTACAAGAATCTCCGAGACTAGTACCTCACTACTAGACCACATCTGGACTAATACTATAGCCCTCTAAAATCAGGCATCATCACAGACAACACCACAGACCACTATCCGACCTTTCTCATAACTAATCTTGGTAAATTGCCCTTGATATTACAAAAGTTACCTTCAGACTACATAATGAGTCAGCTGTAAATAACTTTATAACAGCTATGATTAACATTGACTGGCATAATGAGTTAGAAACATATACAGATACTAATGAATGCATCAAGAATTTCCTTAACAAAACCCACCACCTCTATAACAAACATTGCCCTAAAAAACTAAGCAGATCACAGCTAAGAGACTTAACAATCCCTGGCTAACACCCAGCATCCTTAAATCCATTAACAAAAGGCACCAATATGAAAAACAATACAGAAGGGGTCTAATAACCAGAGAACAATCCAAACGCTACTCATCAACCCTTACCAGCCTGATAAGGAGATCAAAAAAATTGTATTATGAGAACAGACTCCAGAACATAAAAGGTGATATGAAAAGACCTGGAAGACCCTATCTGCAATTCTAGGAAATAATAAGATAGCGAAAAACAACACCATCAAATTATCAAGAGCAGATGAACCCCTACTCTCACCTACTGAGACAGCAAACAGACTTAATGTTTTCTTCTCCACCATAGGAAAGAATCTAGCGAGTAAAATCCCAAGCTCAAACACCCGTCCAACAGACTACCTCACAAACACCTACCCTAATACGCTATTCCTAGCTCCTACCAACCCAATTGAAGTCTCGCTCATAATCAACACCCTTAAAAACAAGGCAGGAGACATAAACAGCCTACCAACTTTTATGTACAAAAAGCTTCACAGGTACTGTCACCAATCATAGCAACACTATTCAATAAATCCATTGAAGCCTCTACCTTTCCATCAATTCTCAAAATAGCTAGGGTCACCCCGATCCACAAAGGAGGTGATCAAACAGACCTGAATAATTATAGACCAATTTCTAATTTACCATTGCTTTCTAAAATCTTCGAAAAATTAATTCATAGACAAATCTATTCCTACCTCGTCTCACACAATGTACTCAACCCCTGTCAATTTGGATTCAGGACAAACAAGAGCACAAACGATGCTATTACACACATGTTGGAGTTAATATATACAGCACTTGAGAAAAAGAAGTCCCACTGGGAATCTTCATTGATCTCCGCAAAGCTTTTGATACAGTCGACCATGATTTACTGCTCACAAAATTAGCACACTATGGTATAAGGGGCACCCACTCAACTACCTAAAATCATACCTCACCAACAGAAGCCAATACGTGTACACAAATGGAGAGAACTCTTCCACACAACCAATTACAATCGGAGTCCTCAAGGAAGTGTCCTGGGGCCACTCCTATTCCTCATTTACATAAATGACCTACCGAATGCATCACAACTACTCAAACCCATTTTATTTGCAGATGACACAACATATGTCTTCTCTCACCCAAATCCAGTTATACTGGCCAACACTGTTAATGCCGAATTACAGAAAATATCAACATGGATGACGACTAACAAGCTTACTCTCAATACTGACAAGACCTACTTCATACAGTTTGGAAGCAAAGTCACAAATGTTCCACTTAACATAACACTTAATGGTACACCCATCACAAGACTCACAGAGGAAAATTCCTAGGAATCCACCTTGACAGTAGCCTTAAATTCCAAACACATATACAACAAATTTCCAAGAAAATCTCGAAGATAGTAGGCATATTATCAAAGATACGCTATTATGTACCTCAATCAGCTCTCCTTGCACTCTATCATTCACTTATCTACCCGTATCTCACCTATGGAATCTGTGCATGGGGATCAACAACGTTAAATCACCTTAGACCACTCATAACACAACAAAAGGCCGCAGTCAGAATGATAACAAATTCCCACTCTAGACAGCATACTCCACCAATATTCAAAAGTCTCAAACTACTCACCGTAAAGAACATTCATACTTACTCTTGTGCCTACTACATATATAAAACTTTACACTCTAATATAAACCCTCTGCTCAAAACTCTCCTCACCAACTTTAATAGGACCCATGACCACAACACACGACACAGATCACTTTTTGATATACCCCGTGTTCATATCAACCTATGTAAAAATTCTATGCACATAAAGGGCCCCAGAATCTGGAATTCATTACCAGTAAATATTAAGATAATCTTGTCTGAAAATCAATTTAAGACTCAACTCAAAACCACCTACTCACCCAAACCTAAATGATCATGCTATAAACTACTTTGAAAAATGCTCATTGTTACTTTCCTATACGATAATCTCAATTTTTAATAATATGTTACTATTATGTTACCCCTACTCATATTATAAGTTAATGTCAACAATGCTCAATGTTATTTTCCTTAAGATAATCTCAATTCCATATTATCATTCAAGAATCTTAACACCTGTAACAATCTAAGATCTAATATCATTATATAATAATTTAAACAGTAAAATTTCATCATATTGTAATTTTGAAAATAATTTTTAACTAGAATAAACTCAATAAATTTCTCTAATATTAAGTACCTAGTTTTTAAGGACTAGAATAAGCTGCCCCTAATGCCATGGCATGTCAGTGGCTCTCCTTGCACTCAATTTACATTGTAACTTCCAATACCCATGTAACCTGCAATGAAATAAAATTTGTTTGTTTGTTTGTTTTGTTTGATTGGTCTGAGGATAAATTGTCAAAGGCGCAGGCGCTGCATGGCCATTACAGGTTTAGCACTTCCATATGAATAAAAATAAAGTTGTTAGGTGTGTGTACTGACCAACACATGGATGCAGAGCTTTATCGTACCTCTTCTTAAAGCTGTGTATGGATCTTAGTTCTACTACACTCTCCAGATTGTTCCACTTCATGACAATCCGACAAACCTGTGGCTTAAGAAATACATCCTAACATTCCTATGACTCATCTGAATTTTCAACTTCCAGTTATATCCTCTTGTTCCTGTGTGCCATCTCTGAAACATCCTCCCCCAGTCCTCGTTTTCAGTGCCTCTCAGTATTTTTTACGTCGTTATCATGTCCCCCTTTATTCCTCCTGTCCTTTACTGTTGTCATGTTGAGTTGTCTTAACCTCTCTTCATAGGACATGCCCCTTAGTTCCGGGACTAGTCTTGTTGCAAACTTTTGTACTTCAATTTCTTGACATGTTTAGCCAGGTGTGGGTTTCATACTGGTGCTGTATACTACAATATGGGCCTGACGTACACTGCGTACAGTGTCGAGAATGAATCCTTACTTAGATGTCGAAATGCTATTATTATGGTTGCCAGGTGCCCATATGCTGCAGCGATTATTTGGTTGATGTGCGCCTCAGATGTGCTAGGTACGATGAAAATTCCATTTGAAAATGAAAACTCCATTTGAAAATTACCCTTGTCTAAATGGCACAACGAAAGGTGGATTTGAGACTTGGTACTTATAAAACAATGCTAGTGCGATTTTCTTACAGAAGGTAATCATGTAATTATCTTTAGTTATTCTACAAAAAAATAAAGTTCCTCAGTTTTTTACATTTGCAAAATATCTTGCCATTTACTCCCCCACAAATCCCAAATTATTTGGAATATTTCAAATACCTTCTGTCGCAAGGAAATGTCCTAGGACCACTCCTCTTCCTCATTTATATCAATGACCTACCGAATGCATCACAATTACTCAAACCCATATTATTTGCAGATGACACTACATATGTCTTCTCTCACCCAAACCCAGTCATACTGGCCAACACTGTTAATGCTGAATTACAGAAAATTTCTTCCTGGATGAAAACTAATAAGCTTACTCTCAATACTGACAAAACCTATTTCATTCACTTTGGAATCAGAGCTTCAAATGTCCCACTTAATATAACGCTAAATGGATCACCCATCACAAGACTCACAGAGGGAAAATTCCTAGGAATCCACATTGACAGTAGCCTCAAATTCCAAACACACATACAACAAATTTCCAAAAAAAATCTCAAAGACAGTAGGCATATTATCAAAGATACGCTATTATGTACCACAATCAGCTCTCCTTGCTCTGTATCATTCACTCGTCTACCCTTATCTCACCTATGGAATTTGTGCATGGGGATCAACACCATTAAATCACCTTAGACCACTCATAACCCAGCAAAAGGCAGCAGTCAGAATGATAACATATTCCCACTCTAGAACGCATACTCCGCCAATATTCGAAAGTCTAAAACTACTCACTGTAAAGAACATTCACACTTATTCTTGTGCCTACTACATACATAGAACTCTACACTCAAATATAAACCCTCCACTCAAAATTCTCCTCACCAACTTTAACAGGACCCATGATCATAACAAAAGACACAGATCACTTTTTGATATATACCTAGAGTCCATATCACCCTGTGTAAAAACTCGATGCACATAAAGGGCCCCAAAATCTGGAATTCATTACCAGAAAAGCCTCTTTAAGGGGGGCTCCTTGACGAGGTAAAGAGGCTATCGGTCTGAGGAATTGGACCTCTTGGTCTTCTTCCTCAGACCGAACCTAATTACCCCCCAATCCCCCCTCCCTTTTCCCATTTTCCCCATCCTCCCTTTTTTCCCTTTCCTCCTCTTCCTCCTCATCCCTCCCTTATTTCCTTCCCATTTTTACCCTGGGAGCTTCTCTCCACAGGCATTCTAGTTCCTAGGTAGGGGTAAGGGAATCGTGGTCCATCCCATTCCGTTGAGGTCCTTGGCGGTGGTGTAGTTTGCCGTGGAATCTGGATCGCCTGGAGATGTCCCGATCCCTCTCCGGTCTCCCGGGGGGGTGGCCTTGGGTATCTTTCGGGCATTCCGGGGGTGGTAGCCGAAGGCGGTATGCTTTGTGGCGGATATCCAGCCGCCCTCTCTTTTGTCCGCCGAGGTGGCTCGGTGGATGTGAGGTTGCTATCCCGGATTGCTGGTTTACTGGCATGCAGGGTAGGATATGGCATGGGTTCCATGCAGCATCTGCACTACTTGCGGTGTTGAGGTCCTCTTGGGCGCATAGAGGGATTTACGCCCCTTTCATTCCTCCTAGGAGCTATTCCTCCACGTTTCCCCTTTTTTTATTTTTTTTTTTATTTTTATTTTCTTTTCTTCTTTGTTTTCTTAAAAATAAAAAGAAAGAAGTAACCTAACCATGGCTGACCCAATCCATGAACCCAATACCACCGGGCCCCTTCCTGATACCGCACCTAGTTCTGACCCTACCTCGTTACCGGACAACTCTTCGGACAACTCTAATACCCCTGTACCTCTTGCTGGTGCCGGTTCATCACCTGCTTCAGGTACAGGGGTTCCGACCGGCCCTTTTGAGATATCTGACCTTCGCTCTTCTCTGACCTTGATTCCGGCATCTCCCTCGACGGTGCGGCAATTTTCGAATCGCTCGCCCGCCTCCCATCGGACCAAGCCCGGTCCCACATCCAAACGACCAAGACCCTTACATGACGATTCGACTCTTCCTTCTCGCTCATCTCAGAAACAAACGACTAGCACGTCGCGCACTCCCCTTAGATACTTTGTTTCACACTACTCAATGGACAAAGTTTTTTACTCTCAGACCGACTACTCCAACTACCTATCTTTCCGATCATAGTATTGGTAAAGCTCTCCTACACCATGTAGGCAAAGATATCTCTTTTCACGCTCTCAAGAGCGGCACTCACATCATCACGGCCCAGAATCTGGCCAAGCTCGCGATCTTTCTCTTCTTACGACCATAGATACTATTCCTATCACTATTGACAAGCATCATTCTCTTAATTCTTGTAATGGTACTGTCATTTTACACCACACCATTGTCCAACGGAATTTCCAGACATGTGGTGAAGACATTTTGGAGCAACTTGAGCTCCAAGAACTCCCTATCCTTAAGGTTGACACTTTTACCCTCCCTGCCAATAAGCGAAGACGTTTTCCTTGCAATATAGCTCGTTTAACGTTTGACTGCCGTGAACTCCCACCTTCGGTCTACAATGCAGGTCAACGTTTACAAGTTCGAAAGGTGACCCCTACACCACAGCAGTGTAGAAACTGCTGGCGTTTTGGTCTTCCAGCGAAATATTGCAGGTCCATGGCCGAATGCCCAGTCTGTGGTGCCGACGACCATGCCAGTCCTTGTACTTTACCTCCCTCTTGCCTTAACTGTCATGAGGCACATCCATCGTACTCTCACCATTGTCAGATTTACCTGAATGAGCGGGAAATCCGTTGTCTCAAAGAGGCGGAAGGCTTCTCATATTCTATGGCCGTCTCTCATCTACGCCTTCAAGGAAGACTTCCCCGTATTTCCTATTCTCACATTGCTAAACGTCGCCCCACTTCTGGGGTCCTAACTTCCTTGACTTCCTCTGTGTTTACACCATCCTCAGTCACCCCTGTCTCGAATCCTTTTGATGTTCTTGGCTCCAAAGTCCCAACCTCGGCATCCCATAATGTCCACACTCCTTCCTCTACTCACTCGCACAGTTCTGAGTCTCCATGCCCCCGTCCTTCGCCTAAACCTCAGCACCCCCCTCCTCATAAGCCCGGCAAAAAATCCCTATTGCCGGGTTCTTCGTCTCCGAATAGTTCTGTAACGTGTGTTGAGGTTCATCCTCCTCCTCGTTCAATATCTTCATCCCCTGTCCCCTCTCAAGTTCCTTCCCCGACTGTCCCTCCCCAGGCCACTTCCACTCTTGTCCCCTCCCAAACCCCTTCGCCAGTTTCCTCTTCCATCTCCTCGCCCTCTACTTTAGTACAGTCTATAGGCTTCCCGATGGTAGCTCACTCTCCTTCCATTTCTAATGTAGTCCCACATTCTGCATCTTTGTCTTCCGAAAATCTGGAAGCTATCTCAGAATATTGCAGAGTCTAGAACGTTGATGGACACCGCTCCACCTTCTGTTCCTCCTCCTCTCTCTTCTCCATCTACACCCCTCCTTCCTTCCCAGCGTCCCACTCCTTCTCTGATTACGAAGCTTCCAATGCCTTCACACGTGGACTTTTCTAACCCTAGTCCATAGATACCTCTAACTTCGACTTCTATCTTTCTCTCTATAAATCATGGCTTATTTGCAGTGGAATATCCGAGGCCTCAGGGGTAACCGGGGTGAGCTTCAGGTGTTGCTCTCCCAGTTTTCCCCTGTTGGTGTCTGTTTGCAAGAACCCAAATTGCAATCCTCTGTTATCCGGCCCTTTTCAGGCTATGATTTGTTATATACATCGGATCCTTTTTCCGATGGAACCTTTAACGAAAGTGCTCTTCTTATAAGCACTGGTGTTATATACCATCAGCTCTATATTTATTCTTCTCTACATTACACCACAGCCCGTATCCACTTGAATAAGTGGTATACACTCTGTTCTTTATATCTCTCCCCTTCACGAGCATTGTGTATCCCACCATTGTGTATCGCCACCCCTTCTATTACTTGGCGATTTTAACGCACACCATTTTCTTTGGGGAGGGTCGCACTGTGACTCCCGTGGTGTTCAGTTGGAGGCATTTCTTGCTTCTCTCCCCCTCCATGTTTTAAATACGGGTACTCCTACCCATTTTGATCCCCGAACTCATTCTTTCTCCTGCATCAATCTTTCCATCTGCTCTTCATCAACTGTCCTCGACTTCACCTGGTCTGTCCTCCCGGACTTACATGATAGCGATCATTTCCCAATCATCCTTAAGTCCCCTTCATATTCTCCTCCTCCTCGTAGCCCACGCTGGCAGTTTGACCAGGCGAAGTGGGACCTTTACACACATCTTACTGACTTTCATGAGGTTCCTTTCTCGTCCTCCATTGATGAGGTTTTACATCTCTTTTCGTCTTCCGTCTTCATGGCAGCTTCACATTCTATCCCCGAAACCTCGGACAAGCATTCTCAGAAGTGTGTGCCTTGGTGGTCTCCTGCTTGTGCTCGGGCAGTACGTTTGAAACGCGCTGCATGGGGCAGGTATCGGTATAACAGAACCACAGAGAGACTCCTTGATTTCAAGCAGAAGAGAGCTATTGCTCGCCGCGTCATATGTGATGCTAAATGCACTTGCTGGCGAGATTACGTTTCTACAGTCACTTCGGCTTCCTCAATGAGTGCAGTCTGGAAGAAAGTGTGGAAATTGAGTGGTAAATTCTCCCCCGACCCGGCTCCTGTTCTTCAGGTTGCCAGTGTCGATATAGCACACCCTCTTGCCATTGCCACTGAAATTGGTAATCATCTGGTCCGCATTTGTCAGGGGCTCCATCTATGCCCCTCGTTCCTTTCTTCTAAGTCTGCTAGCGAGTTAAAGCCCTTTGATTTTTCTTCTCTCCGAGAAGAATCTTATAATGTGCCTTTTACCCTTCAAGAACTGGAGGCAACACTCTCTGCTTGCCGATCATCGGCAGCTGGGCCAGACGGCATACATATTCGTATGCTACAGCATTTACATCAGTCTGCTCTTACTGTCCTCTCACGACTCTTTAATCTTATATGGTTGCAAGGAGTTATTCCCAACTGTGGAAGTCTGCTATTGTTCTCCCTTTTCGCAAACCAGGTACTATGGGACATGATACCTCCCACTACCGTCCCATCGCTCCTACCAGTGCAGTTTGCAAGGTGATGGAACGTCTAGTTAATAGACGTTTGATGTGGTATTTAGAGACTCATAGTAGTCTCTCCACTAGTCGATATGGCTTTCGTAAGGGCCGTTCTGCCATTGACCCCTTACTGCACTTGGATATGTATATTTGTAATGCCTTTGTCAATAACCACTCGGTTATTGCCATCTTTTTCGATCTTGAGAAGGCTTATGACACAACTTGGAAGTATAATATCTTGACCCAGGCCTACTCCTTAGGCCTCCGAGGCAATCTACCATTTTTCCTTGAGGCTTTCTTAACTGACAGACATTTCCGTGTCCGGGTTAGTAATGAACTTTCCCCGGAATTTGTCCAAGCTGAAGGTGTCCCCCAGGGATGTGTTCTGAGCACAACACTCTTTCTCCTTGCTATGAATAATCTGGCATCTGTTCTCCCATCCAATATTTGGTCATCGCTCTATGTGGATGACTTTGCTATAGCTTGTACAGGTGCTGACTGTCACCTCATTGCAGTTTCCCTCCAGCATGCCATCAACCGGGTTTCTGATTGGGCCACCACTCACGGGTTTAAATTTTCTAGTGGCAAAACTCATCAAATTATGTTTACTAGACGTTCAGTGGTCTTTGATCATCCATTGTACCTATACGGCTCACATATTCCAGAACGTGATACTGTCAGGTTTCTCGGCCTCCTGTTTGACCGCAGATTGTCCTGGAAACCTCATATTACCTCTCTTAAGGCAACTTGTCACAGCCGGCTGAACCTCCTAAAAACCCTCGCACATCTTTCATGGGGGGCTGATCGTAGAACTCTCCTTCGTCTACATTCAGCCCTAATTTTTATCAAAACTCGATTATGGTGACCAGATATATTCGGCGGCTTCCCCTGCCACTCTTTCCATCCTTAAGCCCATCCATCACCAGGGATTATGCTTATGCCTTGGTGCATTTCGTTCTTCCCTGGTTGAGAGCCTCTATGTAGAAGCGATCATTCCATCCTTGTCCGATCGTCGTGATGCACATTGCATTCGCTATTATGTTCACTCTCATAACCTCCACAATCCTTCCATGTATAGGATTGTTACAGATGTTAGTAGACGAGCTTTATTTGTTCGTCGCCCCTGCTTACTTCGTCCCTTTTCCCTTCGTCTACATTCACTCCTGTCTTCCCTTCAGCTACCACCTCTATATGCTCATGTGGCATCTCCCTTTCCCCTACCCCCTTGGGAAGTTCCTCCTGTTCGTGTCTGTTCTATTCCTCTACCTTGCGCGAAAGCCCACCTACCTACGGCGGCTTCTCGCTCTTTTTTCCTAGACCACTTCAGTTCTCATTCCCATGCCATCGCAGTGTACACCGATGATTCAAAGTCATCTGACGGTGTCGGATTCGCAGCAGTCTTTCCGGACAACGTCGTGCGAGGGCATCTGTTACCCTCGGCTAGCATCTTTAGGGCTGAATTGTATGCCATTCTTGTGGCACTTCTCCGTATTGCATCTATGCCTGTGTCACCATTTGTGGTCGTTTCAGACTCCCTTAGTGCTTTACAGGCTATCCATAAAATTGATACACCTCACCCCCTATTTCTTCGTATCCACCTTTGGTTATGCCGTATCTTTAGCAAGCACAAAGATATTGTTTTTTGTTGGGTCCCTGGTCATGTTGATGTGCAGGGCAATGAACAGACAGACACTGCTGCGAGGTCCAGTTTCATATAGAGGTGTTCCTTTTACAGACTATTTTGCGGTCATTGCTACCCACCTTCGCACCCATTGGCAACAACGCTGGTCTGACCTGCTAAATAACAAACTTCATTCTATTAAACCAAGTATAGGTTTCTGGCCTTCTTCTTGTCACCAATGTCGAGGTTGGGAGACTACACTCTCCTGTCTTCGCATTGGCCACACTCGTCTTACACACAGGTATCTCATGGAGAGGCTCCCTGCCCCTCTCTGTGAGCATTGTCAGGTTCCAATGTCTGTTCGACATATTCTGTTGGACTGTCCACTTTATCAACGAGCACGCAGAATTTACCTCCAAGGGCGTCTTTGCTCTGTGGCCCTTTCTTTACCTTCCCTTCTTGCAGATGGACCCTCCTTTAATCCTGACTCTCTCGTTGACTTTTTGACAGAAACTGACTTACTACACAAACTCTGAAGATTATACCTCTAGCACCTCCCTCAGTCCCTTCTACCTCGATCTCTTGCTACCCTCTATCCCTGCACTATCCACAGTTCTGCTGCACTCCATACCATACTAATCATCCATCTCCCGCTTACAACCTATTCCCCCTGCATCATTTCCTGCCCTGCCGCGCTGTATAACCCTTGTGGTTTAGCGTTTCTTTTGATTATAATAATAATAAATTACCACAAAATATTAAAACAACCTTGCCTGATCATCTATTCAAGACTCTTCTCAAAAACCACCTACTCACTCTAAACTAAATGTACTCATATAGTAAACTACTTTCAACAATGCTCAGAGTTATTTACCCATAATAAAAGTGTTATTTTTACAATTGATATAACCATCTTGCATAACACCTTGACAAATGTAATATCCTCAGATTGTAATTTAAGTAAACTTATTATCTGCTAAAAACACATGCTAATGTTTACCTATAACAAAATCATTCTATTTCTCTAGTATTAAGTAGTCAATAAGTCATTAGATTAAGTCTGCCCATTATGCCATGCCATAATAGTGGATCTCCTTGCTCTTCAATTCTAAATTGTAATTACAAAATTTCGATGTAAACTTGCAATGAAATAAAATTTACTTTACTTTACATTGTAACACTATCATTGTTTTATGATTCCTGTCAATATTATTGCATTTACTTCAATAATAAATGGCATAATTCATCCAATAGGTCAATAACTTACTTCCGGTCTCGGAAATATTTTTTTTTCTAGCGAAAATCGCTGTTGTTGTAGTGTTAACTGGTGATCTAGTGTAGTTATCAAAAACACCGTTTTCTCTTACTCAATGTCATAGAGGACGATATAAGATGGAAGGGAAATAATTTTATTTCGATAACCTCGAAATAGAGTCGCCATATTATGGCCTATTTTATTAATTCTAGTGTATATATCATGTTTATATGTCTTATTTAGTGTTTATTAAATCATATTAGATCAATTCTGATAAAGAATGTTTCCAACGGTTTCTGATTGGCTGGAAGTTATTTATAAACTCCGCCCACTCTTATATGATGCCAAATAGTCAATTATTATATTAGAAAGAATAATAGCAGTAAAAAAAAACGAAAAAAAATACGGGATGCAAGCAGTCAAGTTGCTTGCGCTGATGTCACCATACATTATATAAATGGCTGTAATTCCTTATATAAACGTCGTATTACATTGAATCACACTCATTATTATGAACCCAAACATTGATCCTGACATCAACCTTTTATTAAATGACTTACATGACCCTAACAACAACTGTAATTATTACACAGCAGAACAAGCAAAAGCACTACTCAGAGCCAACAATAACATAACTATCTTTAACTACAATATCAGATCTTTAAGCAAACATTACGATGATCTCATAGCATTATTAAATTCCCTGCAGGCCAGTGTGTCCATCATTGCTCTCACTGAAACCTGGCTAAAGCCTAATACTACAGATATCTATGCCATTCCTGGTTACACAGCCATACACAACTATAGGCCAGACCAACAAGGGGGTGGCACAACTATTTACTATTCAGACCAGCTTGAATGTATCAACAATATTTGCACAAGAGGTGAACATGGAGAATATTTAATAGCTAAGTTTAAATCAAAATACCTACAAAAACCTCTCACAGTGATAAACATCTACAGAGTACCACAATCAAATATTAGCCAATTTAGTGAAAAATTAGGAAGTACGTATGATTACTGATGCACACATGAACAAAGACCACTTAATACTAACAGGAGACTTCAAAATCAATCTCCTACAAGATCAGGACCCACAAGTAACTGAATTCACAAAAACTATGAGCAACACTACCAACAGTAACAAAACCCACAAGAATCTCTGAAACTAGTGCCTCCCTATTAGACCACATCTGGACTTACACCATATCCCCTCTAAAATCAGGCATACTCACAGATAATACCACAGACCACTACCCTACCTTTCTCATAACCAACTTAGATACATTACCCCAAGAGATTACTAAAGTTACTTTCAGACTACATAATGAGGCAACTCCTAATAACTTCATAACAGCTATGTCAAACATCGACTGGCAAACCGAGTTAGACACCTATACAGATACTGACATATGTATTAATAATTTTCTAAAAAAGACTTAATACCTCTATAACATGCATTGCCCTAAAAAAAACTAAACATATCACAGCTAAGAGACTAAACAATCCCTGACTAACACCCAGCATTCTCAAATCCATTAATATAAAACACCTATAGGAAAAACAGTACAGAATGGGTCAAATAACAAGAGAACAAACAAAACGTTACTCATCAAACCTAACCAGCCTGATAAGAAGGTCAAAAAAATTGTATTATGAGAATAGATTAAATAACTTAAGAGGTGATATGAAAAAAGACCTGGAAAACCCTATCTGAAATTCTAGGAACTAAAAAAATATCCAGAAACATAACAATCAAACTGACAAACCCAGATGAACCCCTGCTGAACCTCTGCTCCCACCAACTGAAACAGCAAACACACTAAATCTTTTCTTCTCGACAAAAGGAAAAAAGTTGTCAAGCAAAATCCCAAGTTCAAACACTCACTGGAAGCTACCCAAATACACTATTCCTAGCTCCGACCAACCCAACAGAAGTATCGCTTGTTATTAACACATTAAAAAACAAGGCAGGAGATCTAAATAACTTACCACCTTTTATATACAAAAAAGCTTCTCAAGTACTATCACCAATTTCTGACGCGCGTGGCTCCCGAGCGAAAAAATATTCGAAAAAATATGAAAATTGAGTTATTGGTATAGAAAAATAGCTCAACCCTCTGGCATAATAATAATAATAATAATAATAATAATAATAATAATAATAATAATAATAATAATATTTTATTTTGACATGATACAAAGAATTACAATGAGTTATGAGATGTTATGAGGTGTACATGCCAAAAGCCCCTAATATGCAGGGCATTTTGGGCAGACTTAAAATTAACTTAAAATTAAATGGTAAGAATTTTGTATATAGTTTACAATATGAGTATAGTTGATTATTTAAGCTATGAAATTTGAACATAGTTTAGACTTGACATTTTTGAAACATTGTTTTATACTTTTGTCTTATTTATAAAATTAATTAAATCAGATTAAACAAATTAAATCAATAATTTGTATTGCAATAACAAATTATATGGTCATTAGATGAGTTACAAGGAGCACAAGGGTACGTAAGGATACATGAGGTATAAGTTTCAACATATGTACTAGATTATATTTGATAAACTATTTTTACACAACTGGCTTCTCCCAACAATTCTGAATACTTGATAACTTAAATGGTGAGAGTCTTCAGACTTATTGTGCTGGGGAATTTTGGGATATTGGTCTCTGCGATGACAAGAGAAAGCCTCTTCAGTCTACCCTCAAAGCTGGTGTATGTTAGTGGAAGGTGTGAATTAGCTTTGGCCTTTGTACTTCCTAATTTGCAATTTTTATTAAAGAAATTGGGTATTAGTTTCCTTATGATAACTTATGAATACGGCTTCAAATCACAGAATGGGCGGGGCGACTTTTACAACTCACCCGCCATGGGTTCAAGCATAACTCGTTCTGTATTTGTTATAAATCGTGTTATTACGATTTCGTGAGTCATGAGCTGTGAATATCTCTTCTGATTTACTTTAAATCATCAGCGCTAATATTTAACTGCATTAGAAAATTACGCTGGACACTGTACTAATCCATTCTCGAGCTGACATACGAAGCGGATGGGGTTGCGTAATACGGAGATACCTTTTTCGAATCCCACCTAGTTTGTTACGCGGTGTTTCAACATATATATGCATTTACGTTATTTATGTTAGCTTACTAGGTTAACTAAAAGCGATGGCCCACATGGCAGACACTTTCAATTTGCAGTAATATAATATTTATTTACAGAGTCACAATCTGACAGTAAACCACAGTAATAAATCTGATTTAATTAGAAGGATGAACATTATATAACAGGTAACAAACAAGCTTATTTGTTCAGCCAGTGTAACTGTTTATCATGCACTCGTAGCCCGTCATGCACTCGTAGCCCGTCATGCACTCGTAGCCCGTCATGCACTCGTAGCCCGTCATGCACTCGTAGCGTAGCCCGTCATGCACTCGTAGCCCGGCATGCACTCGTAGCCCGTCATACACTCGTAGCCCGTCATGCACTCGTAGCCCGTCATGCACTCGTAGCCCGTCATGCACTCGTTGCGTAGCCCGTCATGCACTCGTAGCCCGTCATGCACTCGTAGCCCGCCATGCACTCGTAGCCCGTCATGCACTCGTAGCGTAGCCCGTCATGCACTGCGTAGCCGTCAGCCTCGTATCATGCACTCGTAGCGTAGCCCGTCATGCACTCGTAGCGTAGCCCGTCATGCACTCGTAGCCCGTCATGCACTCGTAGCCCGTCATGCACTCGTAGCCCGTCATGCACTCGTAGCCCGTCATGCACTCGTAGCGTAGCCCGTCATGCACTGTAGCCGTCATGCCTCGTAGCCCGTCATGCACTCGTAGCCCGTCATGCACTCGTAGCCCGTCATGCACTCGTAGCGTAGCCCGTCATGCACTCGTAGCCCGTCATGCACTCGTAGCCCCTCATGCACTCGTAGCCCGTCATGCACTCGTAGCGTAGCCCGTCATGCACTCGTAGCCCGTCATGCACTCGTAGCCCGTCATGCACTCGTAGCCCGTCATGCACTCGTAGCGTAGCCCGTCATGCACTCGTAGCCCGTCATACACTCGTAGCCCGTCATGCACTCGTAGCCCGTCATGCACTCGTAGCCCGTCATGCACTCGTAGCCCGTCATGCACTCGTAGCCCGTCTCGTGACGGTTACACACAAAAGAGATGATAAACATTAAAATGGGTCTTTATGAGCTTCCACATGGCATAATTACTCATTAAGATCTTACAGTCGTTTCATATATTGCAGTCTCTTCGTGTAATTTATCATATATTCAGTGCAATATATAAATACTCTCACTCATTTACCATCGCCTCTAAACATTAGTTATTCAGTGGGTTAAAATGTCACCAAAAAAATTAATCTAGTCGTTGCTACGTGTGAATGCAATCTCAATTTTCAGATATCTTATCATTATAAATGATAAGATATCGGAATGGCTGGAGGTTTGAACATTCTAAAATATAATGATCAATTTTACGGCTCCTGTCACTGTCTGCGCTTTACTTTCTTGTGACTGACAGCTCAATACAAAACTAGACAGCCTAGCTGTAGTTGAGCTGTGATAGTCTTGTAGTGTACCGAACTTGCAACTTTCTCTGAAGACTTGTTTTAAATGGCACATTTCATTTTGATGAGTAATGGTCGTGATCCATGGATCAACGTGTAGGGAACATGGAAATGCCTGTAGTCGTGATGATATAAATATCACATATGTCCAACACCGCAGCACACATGGCCATATCATGAGGTGGGAAGAATTAAAACTACAAATCAAGGAGACGGTGCCTGGCAGCATCAATGAGTTAAATTTCTAACATAATCGCACAAATGTGAAGATCCTCAGCATCTTAAATATTTTAGACATTTCTGTGGATAAAACACTTATGTGCAATTATGTGGCATTCACTTATGTGGAAATATGTATCATTCACTTGTGTACAATTATGTACCATTCACTTGTGTACAATTATGTACCATTCACTTTTGTACAATTATGTACTGTTCACTTGTGTACAATTATGTACCATTCACTTGTGTACAATTATGTACCATTCACTTGTGTACAATTATGTACCATTCACTTTTGTACAATTATGTACTGTTCACTTGTGTACAATTATGTACCATTCACTTGTGTACAATTATGTACCATTCACTTGTGTACAATTATGTACCATTCACTTGTGTACAATTAGGTACCATTCACTTGTGTACAATTATGTACCATTCACTTGTGTACAATTATGTACCATTCACTTATGTACAATTATGTACCATTCACTTATGAACAATTATGTACCATTCACTTATGTACAATTATGTACCATTCACTTATGAACAATTATGTACCATTCACTTATGTACAATTATTAAAGCGAACTGTTAGCCACAAGAAGATTTATCAACAGTAAAATTATTTTATCCAAGCAAAACAGTCATGAGGTGACATGAGAATGGAGACTCACTACACTGTGCCTGCTGGCCTCGTGCATCGTGACCTAACGTTATTGTGTAAGCATTGAATGGAATGTATTAAAGCGTTAATGACGTTACCTGACAGCTTTGTCATAATGATCTAAACATTAATTTACGTAAAACTTGGGAAATATTAAAACTTCCAATGTTGTTTACGACTGTACTGCCAACACAAATAACTGGGGACCGTAAATAATGTTGTTTAACTAAATCTTTAATGATGTCTTACTTCCTCTTCATCAATGTGTTGTATCTATTGTTGTGAATAACACATGAAATGTAAACATTGTACCACAGTCGGTGTTATATTTACCATGAGTGAGTCAGCAAATATATTTATTGACAAGGGTGTCTTTAGCTGTTTCCCCCGCATATATTTTCTGCATCCTCAGCATATTACATCAACTCTAGCTTTGACTTCAGTAAGATTCGTAGGTTTTCTTCTGATTAAGGCCCTGGTGGTAGTGTCACTAGTTGTGTCTGCTCTAAGACTGCAACTTCAGAAAGCACTGGAAGTGTTGTTAGCCACCATACTGTTGGGAAGATGATAAATCTTCAATAAGATTTCCTTGGCTTCGGTTAATGATCCTTAGAGCACGACGTTTTTAATTGCTGATCAAATAAAAACGTGTAGTTTAACAAGGCTCGGTGACTGCAGTCACTTTCGTCTTCAGGGAATACAGAGATAGCTGCCCTGTTGGCCGTCAAGAAGAATCCAATGACAACTCCGCGTTTCGTCTTGTCATGGTCTTAGTAAAAGTGTATTAATTTGTTTTTATTCGTTGGCATCCGGTACACTTTAAATGATAACATATTGCTAAATCTACATCTGAGTGCATCTAGAAAGGGAAGTTTGTCTTAAAATTGAACTTCATGAGTGAATTTAATGGAAGGTTTAGCTGTGCTGAACTTCTCTTGAAGGTTCTTACTAATTCTAAAAACAGATTTCACAAGGCCCCCTTCCTATTTTCACTAGAATCGCCATATCAGTCCTTGCTGCAGAGAATTCCATTAAATAATAAAATTTGTTCTCCAACAAATGAAACACATGAGTAAACAAGTTATCAATACCTGTCGTCCTGAGTGTTCAGTAACACAGGAGATGAAGCACTAGCCATAGAAATGAAAATTATATATTATTTTTTTTTTACTCTCCGGCCGTCTTCCACGGAGGTAGGTTGACCCAACTTTAACTCGTTCGATCACTGTTCTGTCAGAACGGCGCCTACATCACAGTAGTGATGGGCCTCCAAATTGCAACAACCGCACACATCCTTCAGAGTGCAGGCACTGTACTTTTCCCATCTCCATGACTTAAGTCCGGCTAACCAGCTTTCCTGAATCCCTTCAAACGGCACGTCAAATTATAACAACAATTTGCCTACGCTCCTACGTAACATGCTCACACGTGTCTGTTGGATGTCAAGTCCCAAGCACTCATGCCCTCTTCTACCTCCTTTCTCCACCCTTACAAGCCCTAACCTGCCCCTTCACCCTAAAAGCTATTTACTTCTTTAAGTAACCTACCATGTATTAAATACATTTGCAACATCTGACAGTGTTTCCCTATCCACTCTATCATAAACTATTATTAAATTAAAAATTCAATGAAAACTTCCTTACTTTTATCTAAATATTGGCCATATATATGCATCAATATAAATACGTGGTGTATATATCCCCTACCCATCCTGAAACCTCCACGTTCCTCGGCAATCATTCTTTCTAACTTTTATTCTTTCAATAACAACTCTGCCACTCACTTTGTCCATTGTACTCAACAGGCTTTTTCACCTACTATTCTTACACTCTCATCCTGTTTTCCTTTATACATAGGAACTATGCACGCTTTCTGCCAGTCCCTAGGGACCTTCCCCCTTTTAGTCATATACTGAACAAATTTACCATCCACTCCAAGACAGTATACCGTACATGTTTTAGCATTTCTGTGTTAATATTATGAGTCCCAGCTGCTGTAACCCCCTATCATTCTACCCATTGCTTCACACACCTCCCCCACACTCACACCTAACTCTTCCTCACAATTTAATAATATTATGTCTCCCTTTCCTATGCAAGAAATCACTGCATCTCCTTCATTAGCATTCAGCAATTTCTCAAACAATTCCCTCCATTTTTCTCATCTTTTGCTTTTAAATGATAAATCAATTTGCACTCTAGGCTTTCTTAACTTACTGATGTCCGTTCAAAACTTTTTCTTATTTTCAGTAATTTTTTTTGAAAACAACTCTCCCACTTGCTCTGATTTTGCACTCTCTCTCGCCACCTTTTTTAACTTCTTATTTACTATCCATATTCTCTTCCCTCTGTATATCACTTGTACATTGTTAAAAACTTTTCATAACCTTTTTCTCACTTACCACCAATTTTATCTCGTCTTTCCACTAATCACTTCTTTTCCCTCCTGCGCCACCTTCCTATACCCACAACCTTATGCTGCTCACTGACACGGAATTCATAAATCTACCCTATTTGAGCACAGGGCAGCCACGCATGTTTGTGCACAGGGCAGCCACGCATGTTTGTGCACAGGGCAGCCACGCATGTTTGTGCACAGGGCAGCCACGCATGTTTGTGCACAGGGCAGCCACGCATGTTTGTTCACAGGGCAGCCACGCAGGTTTGTTCACAGGGCAGCCACGCATGTTTGTGCACAGGACAGCCACGCATGTTTGTGCACAGGACAGCCACGCATGTTTGTGCACAGGGCAGCCACGCATGTTTGTGCACAGGGTAGCCACGCATGTTTGTGCACAGGGCAGCCACGCATGTGTGTGCACCTGGCAGCCACGCATTTTTGTTCACAGGACAGCCACGCATGCAGATAGTCCCATGAATCTTGACTAGGATATATTAAACAAGAAATGAAATCTTGAAGCAGACTGAATAGTGTGTTCTTGATTAATAAACAGAAATTTGTGGTAAAGTGAACGAACGAGACAGAGAAAATGTTCCGAGAAATAGGAAGGTTCTGCCTCGCTCAATCACCAGATTTCTCTTTTTTTTTTTTACTTTGCTTTTGACCTTTTCACATTCTAATTAAAAAATCTGCACAATTTTATGATTATTTTTTCTTAGACTTCCTGGAAACCTAATTTAATAAAATTGGTAAGCTGGTACCCACACAGCTCAGTATTAATACAAAAATACTACTTATGATACACCAGTATTTAGGGTTTGAAGCCGATCAGAAGAGGCATTCACTAGTTGTTACAAGAACAATGTGTTAATAAAATTTGCAAATTGAAATTTACACAGCTCAGAGCTGTGTTTTAATGAAGTCCATCAGTGGTAAAAGTTTGAAGCCGATCAAAAAAGGTATTCCTGAGTAGCTGTTCCGATTCCATCGATTCCAAGTTTACTAACATTTATTCACACATAATCATGTGTTATCAGCTTTATTATAGAATGTTTCGTCAAAATTGTTTTAAAGCAATTCGGAAGAATCATTATCTAGTTAATGAATAAATTTATATCACTATTCAATAAAATTGGCAAATAGGTACTTATCCCACCTAATGGCGGTGTGAGCCTTGGCTTCAATGATCACCATGCCCAGCCCTTTTAGGGCAGGGTAGGTGCCAAAGCTGGAGCTTGCTACCATCTGCAGTTCGCAAGACTGTCATTCCCGTCAGCCTCCCTGGGGCAGGGAAGATGGCAGACCAGAGAGGCCTAGCTTCTCCCTACGAGCCCCGTGAGGGCGGGGAATGTGGCTAGGCCTGGGGAAAGTTGGTCCCAGTGATGAGGGGGTACTTGTACCTCCTCCCATGGGAGACAGGTCTCAGATACTCTCACGACAGGGAGCCGGAGCCGGGTCGCCATCTGGAATAGACCCGGGCCGGGAGAATTCCCGGCAAATCAACACCTCCTCCTCCTTGGCTTCAGTACGCCACAACATTAATAGCGGTGTGAACCTTGGCTTCAGTACGCCTCAACATTAATAGCGGTGAGCCTGGCTCAGTACGCCACAACATTAATAGCGGTGTGAGCCTTGGCTTCAGTACGCCTCAACATTAATGGCGGTGTGAGCCTTGGCTTCAGTACGCCACAACATTAATGGCGGTGTGAGCCTTGGCTTCAGTACGCCTCAACATTAATGGCGGTGTGAGCCTTGGCTTCAGTACGCCACAACATTAATAGCGGTGTGAGCCTTGGCTTCAGTACGCCACAACATTAATAGCGGTGTGAGCCTTGGCTTCAGTACGCCACAACATTAATAGCGGTGTGAGCCTTGGCTTCAGTACACCACAACATTAATGAAAATGTAAAAAGTGTCAGAAAAGTCATTCTTCAATTATGGCACAGATTACAACGTTTCCATGTTTTTTTTAATATTTTAGTACAACAAATTTGTCTGGTTGCAAACTAAACTTAATAATTACTATCCTGGCCTAATATGTTCAGTCTTGAAATACTGAAACCATTCATAAGAGGTAAATGATATTTATTTAACTTGATTTAAAGAGAATAAAAGTTTCCTACTATTTGAGACAAAACCATCGAGTCTGCAGCTACACATATGAATATCACGCTCCGCCCTCATCGTATTTTATTGAGTAATATTTTGTATATATTTGAAGGTCGGCCGCTGAGGAATTGAGAAGATTTCTGAGGCTTGCGGGATGCTGGGAATGGGTTCAACAACTTTGATGCTGGGAATGGGTTCAACAACTTTGATGCTGGGAATGGGTTAAGCAACTTTGATGCTGGGAATGGGTTCAACAACTTTGATGCTGGGAATGGGTTCAACAACTTTAATGCTGGGAATGGGTTCAACAACTTTGATGCTGGGAATGGGTTCAACAACTTTAATGAGGGAATGGGTTCATCAGCTTTGATGCTGGGAATGGGTTCAACAACTTTAATGCTGGGAATGGGTTCAACAACTTTGATGTCGGGAATGGGTTCAACAACTTTGATGCTGGGAATGGGTTCAACAACTTTGATGCTGGGAATGGGTTCAACAACTTTAATGCTGGGAATGGTTCAACAACTTTGATGCTGGGAATGGGTTCAACAACTTTAATGCTGGGAATGGGTTCAACAACTTTGATGCTGGGAATGAGTTCAACAACTTTGATGCTGGGAATGTGTTCAACAACTTTAATGCTGGGAATGGTTCAACAACTTTGATGCTGGGAATGGGTTCAACAACTTTAATGCTGGGAATGGGTTCAGCAACTTTGATGCTGGAAATGGGTTCAACAACTTTGATGCTGGGAATTGGTTCAACAACTTTGATGCTGGGAATGGGTTCAACAACTTTAATGCTGGGAATGGGTTCAGCAACTTTGATGCTGGGAATGGGTTCAACAACTTTGATGCTGGGAATGGGTTCAACAACTTTGATGCTGGGAATGGGTTCAATAACTTTGATGCTGGGAATGGGTTCAACAACTTTGATGCTGGGAATGGGTTCAACAACTTTGATGCTGGGAATGGGTTCAACAACTTTGATGCTGGGAATGGGTTCAACAACTTTGATGCTGGGAATGGGTTCAACAACTTTGATGCTGGGAATGGGTTCAACAACTTTGGTCATAGTGATGGTGAAGATGACAATTGTTCCAAGAATTTCATCTTTGTTACTGTACACAAGTGTTAAAACTTTGAAGCTAATTGAGTAATTTGTTCTCGAATTATGTACGAAATAAAATCAAACGAAGGAAGGAAATAAAAAAATCAGTCAAGCTCTAAAGGGGCACCTAAGTACTCCTGTCTTTTAATAACATGTTCATTTTTCCTTGTCCATAATTACTATCGCATTTGCTTTTTCTGTTTCGTAAGGTGGAGTCCAGGACCTTTCCTTAATTCATGGTATAACTTAACAAATCAGACCTCTGCAACACAATTTTTATCAAAGATTTGTTAAGTTATACCATGACTTAAGGAAAGATTCTAGACTTATACTTAGGAAACAGACAAAGCAAATGCGATAGTAATTATGGACAAAGTAGATTAAAGTGTAAAAATGAACATGTTATTAGAAGACGGGGGAATTGACGTGCCTCTGGTACCTCTACTGAGATTTTAAAAATTCTCAATCTGAAGATGAGAAATACCAACATCTACCTATTCTGAGAAGTTAGTCTGGTCCAGTGAGGAGAGTACAAGTACCTCCAGTGTTTAACAATTTTTCTTTCTTGAAGAGGAAGCTAAATTTAGATACTTACAGGGTAGGTTTGCCGACGATGATAGAAATATCGTATCTTCTCTCTACCACCTTACTCGATTTCCTTCTTCAGACTACAAAGTCAGTGTTATACATTTGTCTAGTTCTGTTTTTGTTTTTGTGAAACACGAATGCTAGCATGTTTGTTTTGATTGCTGTTTTTTGTGATTGTTGGAAATATTGGTTACAATTTCGTCATAACATTTATGAAAATCAAACTGCATAAATTTCTCAATCCATGTTGCGTCATTTTGACTTTCTTCATTAGACTCTGTCCAGCTTCATGCTGCTAGCAAGCCAGCTGCTTTCTCTCATTTATTGAGCTGTTGAATTCTCTCTTGAGTTTCAGTTCATTCTCAATTTTGTCACTGTATCTGTTAAATGATTCAACCGCTGCATTAGCATTAAAAAAGCTGTTCTTATATTAGAAGCTGGTATGTTGAATTCATGCGTTGTTTCTTGAAGATATAAAATTGGTGGTGTACACTGTACTGTTGTGTGGGATCCAGGAAATGACATCTGCTCGTAAACCGATGTATAGAGTCTGCCTCCACCACGTCGTCGTCAAGGCAATTCATCTTACTGACCACCCTGAGGCTGAAGTATTTACTGGCATCCCTCTGAATTATCTTCAGCCTTAATTTTCAGCTATGCCCCATGTACCTGTCTACTCTATCAATTCTTCCATGTGTTTTGTATGCTGCTATCATGTCTTCCATTTTCATCTTTCCTCTGATGTCTTCAGAGTCAGTTCCTTCAGCCTCTCCTCATCGCTCATACCCCTGTATTCTGAAAGCAGTCACGTTACATACCTCTGAACTTTTACCAGTTTCTTAAAATGCTTTATCAGGTGAGGGTTTAATTGTTGGTGGTGTGTACTCCAAGATGGGCCTAATATATGTAGCACAGAAGGTCTTGAATAACTTTGTCGATATTTCTGAAGACTACTCTTACATTTCCCAGATGAGTGAGATCTGCAATCTCTGCTCCACAACTTTGTACTCCGAGTCTGGTCTTCTTGCCTCTTCTCCAGTCTTCATAACCGTGCATTTGATGGGGTTGAATTACAGTAGTCTCTTATTTGACCTATTTTGCAGTTAGTCTTTATCCATTTACAACCTGTTCTTCCCTTTATTGTTTTGTTTATGGTCCTCGTTAATTTTACAGCATCAGTAAACAAAGAAAACATTTACCTCAATCCTATCTGGTATGTCATTCACATGTCAGAAACAGCACTGGTCCTAATACCGATCATTGCAGAACCTCGCTTGTCACTCCTTTTCCC
This sequence comes from Cherax destructor, assembly GCA_009830355.1. NCBI lineage: Eukaryota > Metazoa > Arthropoda > Malacostraca > Decapoda > Parastacidae > Cherax > Cherax destructor. The sequence goes on along the minus strand of WNWK01002552.1, from coordinate 125,352 downwards.
CTTCTGACATATCTTCGTGGAGCATCACTCTTGTTTCTTCCCACGAAGGTGTTCTTTGATGCACAGGAGTACATTTCCTATTATTTCTGGGTGCACCTCAAGATTTTGCTCTAATCTCTTGTGAGGTAAAGTATCACAAGATCCTGACAAGATCTTGCCTTCGCAGTTTAAGAATTTGCAAGCCCATCCATCTTTCTCCTGTCTCACTTCTGTCAACTTGTTAAGGATCTCTAGCAGGTTAGTATGACAATATTTGTCGAGCTGATTACTACTTATGAAATTATTTCCTTCCAAGTCCTGTACCAATGTCCATCGGATTTTTTTCTACATTACCTTACATGGCATGCGTGTCTCTGATACTGGCCTTTAGTTCAATGATTCCTGTGTTCTTCCTTAAACACTCGGACAATATTTACTCTTTTCCAGATCTCTTGCAATTCTCCATTGTCCAATAACTAGTTGTACATCGTAACTAATGATTAAACACAGTGCTTCTGCTCCCTCTCATAGAATCCTTGGTGACACCTTTTCAGGTCCCAGTGTCTTTGATGTAACCGGCTAGTTCTTTTTATCTATTAGTCTTTTGTGCATGTTTTCCAGTATCATTAGTGTACCTATTGTTCTAGGTCCTTTGGTATTACAAGTTTCCACTGAGAATATCTTCTTAAATCGCTTGTTCGACACTTCGATTTTGCTGCTATATCATTCTTAAATTATTGCTCAGCCTCTTTCCACACTCTTGCATTTTCGTTTCTGACAATTTTCCACCCTAATCTGTTTTCCTTTTTCTTAGCCTTTAATAGCTTTTTCAACCACTTGTTCTCTTCGGTTTTCTTCTCTGCATCTTTGGTTGAACCATGGACGTTGTTTTTTATATTTCCCACCCTTCTGGATAGGAAATTCTCCTCTACCTCCCTGCTTGTTCTCCATCTCATTCTGTGGCTTTCCTTTCTGTTCTTTTTCCCAATGCACTGCATTCAAGAATTATCTCGTCCCTTCAGAGTTCTCTCTTCTAAAGTCTGGTGTCTCACACCTTTCACCTGCCTCCCAATCTTCAATATTTAATTCCACAAGAAATACGAAGTTCGGTACCGTATGGTCACTAGCTCACAGTGGCTCTTATATTCAGTTTCACATATTTCATATGTACTTCCTTTTTTCTCTTATCATATCCTTAACATGCTGATATAATACTTTTCCCTAACTGCCTCCATCATTCTATATCTCTATGTTTCCGGTCTTACAATGTGGGTCTCAATTCTCACAATCAATTTCTTTGTGATTGAAATCATCCATAAGTTTTAACTTCACTTTAGCCCTGTGAGCTCTCCTTGCTGCTTTTGCTTAGATGTCAATCATTACCACGTCGTTCTCTATATATTCGTGTCTTGGTATCCTATTGGTTGGTGGAAAATTATAAGTCACTACTAGATCATATATCGGAAACAATAGACAACAATATTAAATAAGGCTTGAGGAGTTATCTCTCTCAAATTTGCTCTTTCCTTAAAAAGAATAACTAAAATCCAAACAATGACTTTCCCTTCCCTCCCATTAACACCAATATCCAAACTAAGAACCTTCTAACTCGTCACCTAGAAACAGATCCCTCATTCCCCAAGACAAGATAATGACCAGATGCATCGACCACATATGACACTCAGTCTATCTTTTGTAATATTATGCACATTCCAGTTATATAAATTTCTTTTATTTTCAGGAATGACTGAAGAAAGCCAATCTTTGATGCCTGTCACTGAAGGAAGTATGTCAGTGAAGGAAGTATGTCAGTGAAGGAAGTATGTTAGTGAAGGAAGTTCCTCACTGAACTAAGTCTGTCCTGAGAGAAGCTCGTGAATGATGGGAATCAGTCACTGAAGAAAGTTCGTTGCAGAAGGAAACTTCTCTATAAAGAAAAGTCTTTACTTAAGGAAGTTTTTCACTAAAGAGCGTCCATCACTGAATTAAGTTGCTTATTAATGAAAGCTAGTTACTAATGGGATCTCATTAAAGTTAGTTCACTGCTGAAGGAAACTCATCACCGAGAGGACATTGTCAGTGAATGAAGCTCATTGAGAGCATTCATTAGTGATGAATGTTGTCCAGGTGTCAGCCTCACATGATAGTGAAGACTGAACATTAGCTGTCAACATAAGGTAATAGTGATGGGGATGTTTCATGAGCTAGCATCATTTACTTTATTGTCTTAACAAACACCATCAGCAGTATTATTATTAACAGGAGCAGGAGCTCCGTCAGCAGAGTTATCTGCAGGAGCTTCAGCAGCTTTGCTAGCAGCAGATTATGAGAAACATTAACATATTCTGAAACATTGTCTATAATAAGGAGCAACATCGGTAACAGAATATTACAAGATTCTTTCTCTAATTCGTCATGGCTACAATAACCGAGGAAGAAAGAAATGGATTTAAATTCATCAAAGCTTTGAATGTCTGTGGTACTCACGCCCTGTACAAAACATTTCTTTGGGGAACCCCGGGTAAACTTCCTGGTACAAAGGTGGATGTATACCTAGAGAGCTTAAAATCTCCTCCATCTACGGCATTCTACCTAAAAGCCAACAGAAATCAAAAACGGTTTGGCAAACAACAAATGAAGACGATTCAAGAAAGTAAAGATGAATCAGAATTTGACATGTCACTGTTGTATATGATTATCAAACTTGGCTGTGAGGACGTGGCAACTATTAGTGACGTCAAATGGATTAATAAAAGTGATGAAATGGAATACTACATCACAGCGATAAAGGACTTGAGAAACGACGTTCTTCACGGTCCACTTGAAACTGATGATATGACTCTCATGGATAACACACAGATTTTTAATGATCTTCTAACTAAGTGTCTACAGAAAGCTGGTGACCGATACAAGAAAGACCAGAAGGAAGTGGACAAAGAGATAAAATATGTCACAGATGAGCTGAACAAAATTATGAAGGAGATTCTTGGAAACAAAGATTTATTAAAATTCTGTAGTGACAAACTTAAGACTCTTATGCTAAATGACACCCAGGAAAAACTGAGAGAGCACTTTAAAAAAATCAGTTACATCAACCCACTGTCTCTTATTTGTAAAGATCTGCAACTTAAAGTAGAAAACATTTTTGCTGATGTCAATCTCAAACAAGAAAATGACAATAAACATGTTGACTATCGTGACCTTCTGCTTGTGAAGAAGACTGGCACTCAACATGGCTCCCCTGCACAACCTCAGATAATTTTGGTTGAAGGTTTGACAGGAAGTGGGAAGACCACTCTGATGAAGCTTCTAACACAACAATGGAAACCAGGAGTTCAAAGAGATATTAGAAGTTTAGATGATTATGAACTTGTGTTTTGGTTACAGTGTAAGGACTCAACCATGGTATCCTACCATGACGTCCTGGACCGGCTAATGCCAGATATCTCAGCAAAATTCAGAAACCTCTTGCCAAGTATAATAGAACTTTGTGAAGTTCTTATTATCATTGACGGCGTGGATGAACTTAATGATGCCTCTAAAAAATTAGTCGACAGTGTTTTAGACGAATTCAAAAAGTCTACTAACAAGACTTTCATTTTCACTTCAAGACCAGAAAAAGTTGATACATTCAAGAAAACTATTCCAACAGAATATGATGCAACAACTGTTAAACTAGAGGGAATAAATGAAAATGAAGTGTCTAAGTTCATAGAGCAGACGCACCAGGAGATAGCAAAGCAAACGGGAGGTATTCGAAAGACAGAAAAGCTGATAAATGAGGTGATGAAGGTAAAATATATTCAGAAATACTTGCCTATGCCAATGAATTTGACATATTTAATTTACATCTGGGATCAGACACCTGATGAATTGAACCTAATGACTTTCACTCAAACAGAACTCTATTATTATATTCATCAACTGTATCAGTCTAAGTTATTAGAGAGATTGGCAAACGCTCCTGGTACTAAAATAATGAATTTAAGAGAACTTAAGAGCAGACTTCAAATAATTTTAAAAGAGTTGTATTTAATATCACTTAATATTCTCTCACTTGACACTCTGACCATTAGTGAAGAAATGAAAGATAGCCTGAAATCTGTTTGCAAAAATCAGAGTTTGTCTTATGATGAAATATTTTCAGCGTTTTTGTGTTTTGAGAAGCAATACCCTTCACATTATAAGGAAATTTTGGATTACTTTAGTGCTCTGCATATTGTGATGAAAATCAAAGACCAGCTACAACCTTCAGTCACTGACGACTCCTATAGGCAGTGTCCAAAGCCAAATATGTCTTCAAATTTATCTACTACAACCTCATCAATAGCGTCTACACCAACACCAGCAACACCTACATCATCACCGACTGTCGGGATCCGAAGACTGTTGGAGCAGGCCATCAAAGGAGATAATTTAGACTTGACCAAGTACCGGAATGTTTTTATCCACGTGGCCGGGCTGCTATATAAGTGCCAAGATGAGTTACCTGAGGCCATTTCAGAAGAAGTTGTCGCCCTATTGCATGAGTTTGGGATGGACGAAGACCAATGGTTCGACCTCTTAGGAAACACCAAAATGAATGCAATTTCCATCAGAGCTATAGCTGGCTTCCTAAATACTGAAGGAAATATACACATAAGAGATAATCGTGTTGGGAGCTACGCAGCTCTTCTAAGATATATAGCTCCATCCAAGCTGCACATTGACATCAAAGGTGATCCTGACGGTCTCCCTCGACTGTCAGACCTGTTGGTTAGCCTCGACAGCCACTGCTGTTTGGAGCTGAAACTAAGACATCACCTCTTCCATGCCAACACCTCTTCGGCGTCTGACAGTATCCTACAACATCTAGAAAATCAGTGAGTTATTATTGCTAGTGTTCATAATGATTCCACGGATTATGACATCATTATCTCGATATTATTGTATTTGTATATCACTGTTAATGATATTGTTATTTTAGTTAAAAACCTCTTCAAGGGGGGCTCCTTAGAGCGGTGAAAAGGCTCTTGGTCTGGGGAATTAGGCCTTTTGGTCTCCTTCCTCAGACTGAACCTAATTAACCCCCAACCCCCTTCCCTATCCCGTCCTCCCGATTCCCCCTTTTTCCCTTTTCTCCTCCCATCCCTTCTCTATCTTCTTCCTATTTTCAGCCTTTGGGGTTCTTCCCATTGGCATTCTAGTTCCTAGGTAGGGGGATGGGTACCGTGGTCCATCTTATTCCGTTGGGGTCCTTGGCGGTGGTGTAGTTTGCCTTGGAATCTGGATCACCTGAGGATGTCCCGATTCCTTTCCAGTCACCTGAAAACACCCAAAGGGTGTCTTTCAGGTGACGAGTGTATCTCTGGAGACTGCCTGTCGGATTCTGGGGGTTGGTGGCTGAAGGTTATGGCACGGGTTCCATGCAGCATCTGCACTACTTGCGGTGCTGGGGTCCTCTTGGGCATGGAGGGGGATTTTCTGACCTTTCTTCCTAGGAGCTATTCCTCCACGTTCCCTACATTTTTGTTTTCTAAAAAACGAAAATAAAGAAGTGACATAACCATGGAGTTCCAAATCCATGAACCTGCTTCCCCCGGGCCCCTTCCTGATACAGCACCCTGTTCTGACCCTGCCTCATTATTTGACCACTCTTTGGACATTTCTAATGTCTCTGTACCTCTTGCTGGTGCCATTTCGTCACCCACTCCAGGCATTGGGGTTCTGCCTGACTCCTTTGATACGTCTGACCTCCACACTTCTTTGACCATGCTTCTGGCTTCTCCTTCTATGGTGCAGCAATTTTTGGATCGCCCGCCCATCCCACGTTGGAGCAACTCCAGTCCCACACCTAAATGCCCAAAACCATTACCTGACGATACTTCTTCACTTCCTTCTCATTCTACTCTGAAAAGACCAGCATGTTATGCATTCTCCTTACGTGCTGTTTCAAAATACACAATGGACTGTTTTTTTACTCTACAACCGACTTCCTCTACTGCCTATCTTTTTGACCATAATAGTGGCAAGGCCATGTTGGTAGAGATATATCCTTTCCTGCTCTCAAGAGTGGTACATGCATTATCACTGTCCAGGAGCTAGCCAAGCTCATGGTCTATCTCTTCTTACAACCATCGATGCTATTTCTGTACCTATTGAAAAACATCATTCCCTCAATTCTAATAGTGGTACTGTTATTCTACCCCCATACCATTGTCCAACAGAATTTCCAGACATATGGTGATGACATTTTAGAACAGCTTGAGCTGCAAGACCTCCCAATCCTCAAAGTAGACACTTATGTCCTCCCTGTCTGCAGGTGGAGACGATACCCTTGCAGTGTAGCTCGCTTAACTTTTGACTGCAGTGAGCTTCCGCCCTCTGTTGATATTGCGAGACCCCGGTTACAAGTTTGAAAGGTGATCCCTACACTGCAACAGTGTAGAAATTGCTGGCGTTTTGGTTATCCAGCAAAATATTGCAGGTCCATGGCCGAATGCCCAGTCTGTGGTGCCGACGACCATACCAATACGTCTTGTAGTCTACCTGCCTCTTGCCTTAATTGTCATGAGGCTCACCCATCTTACTCTCACCATTGCCAAGTTTACTTAAATGAGCGAGAAATCCATTGCCTCAAAAAAGTAGAAGGCTTTCCTTAGGCTATGGCAGTCTCTCATCTACGCCTCGATGGGAGACTTCTCTGTATTTCTTATTCTCGAGTTGCTAAACGTTCCCCCACCTCTGGGGTCCCACCTTACACAGCCTCCTCTGTAGTCACCCCTTCCACAGTCACCCCTGTATCTAATTCTTTTGCTGTACTGGACTCAGAGATCTCTACCTCGATACCTCATTCTGTTCTCACCTTTTCCTCTTCTCACTCACAAGTTTCTGTGTCTACAAGACTTCGTCCAACACCTCCTCCTCCCCATCGCCCCTCTCCTTCTCCGAAGTCCAAAAAATCTCCATTATTGAAATCTCCTTTCACACCTCCTTCCCTTCTGCAACCTGTACATTTTTCCTTTCCAGTCTCTGTATCCAGTTCTTCACCTCTAACTGGCTCTGTTACTAGTGTGGAGGTTCATCCTACTCCTCGTACAGTGCCTTCTTCCTCTGTTCCCTCCCAAGTTTCTTTCTCTTCTGCCACCTCCCAGGTCGCTTCCTCTTCTGCCCCCTCCCAGGTCGCTTCCTCTCCTGTCCCCTCCCAAGCTTCTTCTCCAGTTCCTTCTACCCTTTCGTACCCCCCGATCTTTACTCACCCTCCTTCTTCCATCTCCTGTATTGTACCACATACAACGTCCTTGTCCTCTGAAACACTTGAAGCTATCTCAGAATATATTGAGGAGACTCGACCATTAATGGACACCTATCCACCTCCTGTCTCTCCTCTTCACTCTTCTCTGTCTGCAGAACTCCTTTCTTCACAGCGTCCCAATCCTTCGCTGCTTAAAAGTTTTCCACTGCCTCCACATGTGGACTCTTCTAACCTTTCTAGTCTGTAGATACCTCTACCTTCAGATTTCTTGTATCTTTCTCTTCGCAAATCATGGCTTATTTATAGTGGAATATCAGCGGTTTCAGAGGTAACTGGGGTGAGCTTCAAGTGTTGCTCTCCCAGTTTTCCCGTTTGTGTTTATTTACAAGAACCCAAATTACACTCTGCTGTTATCCATCTCATCTCGGGCTATGATTTATTATATTCATCGGATTCTTTTCCCGATGGTACCTTTAATGAAAGTGCACTTCTTATATGTACTGGTAATCCATACAGTCATCTCTTTGCTCATACTTCGTTGCATTACACTGCAGCTAGCATCCACTTGAATAAGTGGTATACAATCTGGTTTCTTCCTTACCGCCACCACTTCTGTTACTTGAAGATTGTAATACCCACCATTTCTTTTTGGGGGATATCTCACTGTGACTCCCGCGGCATTCAATTGGAAGCTTTTCTCGCTTCTCTTCCCCTCCATATTTTAAATACGGGTACACCCACCCATTCGTACTCATTCTCTCTCTTGCATCGATCTCTCGGTTTGCTCTTCCTCAACTGTACTAGACTTCACCTGGTCTGTCCTTCCGGCCTTGCATGACAGCGATCATTTTCCAATCATCCTTATTTCCTCTTCATATTCATCGCCTCCTCATAGCCCACGCTGGCAATTTAAACGAGCGAATTGGGACCTTTACTCACATCTATCTGCTCTTAGTGAGGATGGCTTCGTCTTCCATTGATGAGCTTTTACACCTCTTGTCGACCTCAGTTTTAACTGCAGCTTCACATTCTATACCCCAAACCTCCGGCAGGCATTCTCAGAAGTGTGTGCCTTGGTGGTCTCCTGCTTGTGCTCGGGCAGTACGGTTGAAACATGCTGCATGGGGCAGGTACTGGTACAATAGAACCACAGAGAGACTCCTTGACTTTAAGTAGAAGAGAGCGGTCACTTGCCGTGTCATCCATGATGCTAAACGGACTTGCTGGCGGGATTATGTTTCTACCGTCACTTCGGCTTCCTCTATGAGTGCAGTGTGGAAAAAAGTACGGAAACTGAGTAGTAAATACTCTCCCGACCTGGCTCCTGTTCTTCAGGTTGGTGGTGTTGATGTTGCAAATCCTCTTGACGTTGCCACCGAAATTGGGAATCATCTTGTCCATATCTCTCAGGGGCTCCATGTAGGCCCCTCGTTTCTCTCCTCAAAGTCTGCCACAGAGTTAGAGCCCTTAAACTTTTCTTCTATCAGAGAAGAATCTTATAATGCGCCTTTTACACTTATTGAACTGGAGGCAACACACTCCGCTTGCGGATCATCGGCAGCTGGGCCTGATGACATTCCTATTCGTTTGCTACAGCATTTACATCAGTCTGCCCATGTTCGGGGTAATAATGTGCTTTCCCTGGACTTTGTCCTAGCTGAAGGTGTCCCCCAGGGATGTGTTCTGAGCACAACACTTTTTCTCTTTGCTATAAATGATCTGGCCTCTATTCTTCAATCCAATATTTGGTCAACCGTGTTTCCAATTGGACCACCACTCATGGGTTTAAATTTTCTAGTACTAAAACCAACCACATTACTTTCACTAGACGTTCTGTCGTCTCTGATCATCCATTGTACCTATATGGCTCACGTATCTCAGAACGTGATATGGTCAGGTTTCTCGGCCTCCTGTTTGACCGTAGGTTATCCTGGAAACCTCACATTACCTCTCTGAAGGCAACTTGTCATAACCGGCTTAACCTCCTTAAAACCCTCGCTCATCTTTCAGGGGGGCTGATCGTAGAACTCTCCTTTGCTACATTGAACCTCATTTTTATCGAAACTCGATTATGGCGACCAGATATATTCAGCGGTCTCTCCTGCAACTCTCTCTAGCCTTAATCCCATCCATCTCCAGGGATTACGTTTATGCCTCGGTGCTTTTCGCTCTTCACCGGTTAAGAGCCTCTATGCAGAGGCGAATATTCCATCCTTGTCTGATCGCCATGATGCTCATTGCCTTCGCTATTATATTCGCTCTCATGACCTCCGCAATCCTTCCATATATAGGATAATCACTGATGTTAGTAGACGTTTTATATTTGTTTGTCATCCCTGTTTACTCGGTCTCTTTCTCTTCACCTACATTCACTCTTGTCTTCTCTTCAATTACCTCCTTTCCATGTTAATGTAGCATCTCACTTTTCCCTACTCCCCTTGGGAAGTTCCCATGGTTCGTGTCTGTTCTTTCCCATTACCATGCATGAAAGCCCAACTGCCTACGGTGGCTCTCAATCTATTTTTCTTAACCAATTCTGATCTCATTCTCATGTCATCGCAGTGTACACCGATGGTTCCAAGTCTTCTGACGCCGTAGGATTCACAGCAGCGTTTCTGGACAGCATCGTTTGAGGGCATTTATTATCCTCGGCTAGCATTTTTATGGATCAATTGTATGCCATTCTCTTACAACTTATCCGTATTGCAACTATGCCTGTGTCACCATTTATGGTCGTTTCAGACTTCCTTAGTGCTTTACAAGCAAAGGGGAATGTCCTATGAAGTAAGGTTAAGGGAAATCGGCCTGATGACACTGGAGGACAGGAGGGTTAAGGGAGACATGATAACGACATACAAAATACTGCATGGAATAGATAAGGTGGACAGAGACAGGATGTTCCAGAGAGGGGACAAAGCAACAAGGGGTCAAAATTAGAAGTTGAAGACTCAGACGAGTCAAAGGGATGTTAGGAAGTATTTCTTCAGTCATAGTGTTGTCAGGAAGTGGAATAGTCTAGCAAGTGATGTAGTGGAGGCAGGAACCATACATAGCTTTAAGAGGAGGTATGATAAAGCTCATGGATCAGTGAGAGGACCTAGTAGCGATCAGTGAAGAGGCGGGGCCAGGAGCTAAGTCTCGACCCCTGCAACCACAATTAGGTGAGTATAAGCTATACGAAAATTTGATACACCTCATCCCTTTGTTCTTCGAATCCAACTTTGGTTATGCCGTGTCTCTAGCAAGCACAAAGATATTGTTTTTTGTTGGGTCCCTGGTCTTGTAAAGGTACAGGACAATGAACAGGCAGACACTGCTGTGCGGTCAGCAGTACATGACCTCCCAGTTTCATATAGAGGTGTTCCATTCACAGACTATTTTGCTGGAACTGCTACCCACCTTCACACCCGTTGGCAAAAACGTTGGTCTGATCTGCTCCATAAACTACATTCTATTAAACCGAGTTTAGGTTTCTGGCCTTCTTCTTGTCATCAGTGTCGAGGTTGAGAGACTACACTCTCCAGTCTTCGCATCGGACACACTCGTCTTACTCACGTGTATCTCATGGAGAGGCTCCCTGTTCCACTGTGAGAATTGTCAGGTTCCAGTTTCTGTTAGCCACATTCTGTTGGACTGTCCACTCTATCACGAGCACGAAGCATTTACCTCCAACGTGGTCACCGCTCTACTGCCCTTACTTTATCTTCCCTTCTTGCTGATGGACCCTCCTTTAACCCAGACTCTCTCATTGACTTTTTGACAGAAACTGATTTACTACACAAACTCTGATGGTGATGCCCCTAGTACTCCTCACAGCCCTTTCTATCTTAATCTCTTGCTACCCTCTACCCCTGCACTATTCACTGCTCCGCTGCACTTCATGACCTAATAATCATCCCTCTCCCTCTTGCTGCCCAATACCCCTGTATCCTTCCCTGCCTGGTGGCGCTGTATGACCCTTGTAAGCTTAGCGCTTCTTTTTTATTATAATAATAATTTAGGTAATAACAGTATACTTTTCTACAAATTATAATTGGAGTATATCTAACACTGTTGTAGATATTGTTCAGCTGTTACCGTTGTAATAAATGTTGACATTGTTATATGTATTGATGTTGTACCTGTCGAAATTGCTGAAAATTTGTATTTCATTTAGGAGCTAGTGTTTTATATGCTCATCACAGAACGGGTGGGGCTTGGTCCCATCGCAAGTGAGTCTTAAAAGTCACAGGTCTGTGCGTTAACCACCCAACCAGCTGGCTCTTAATAAGATTCATCCAACAAGGTATATTTTTATATATCACAGTGATGATAAGACCAGAAACCTAAACAAGGTTTGATAGACTGATTATCGTTTTTAGCAACGGTTGCGAAAGTGTCTAGAGATTACAGACCTGACCTGTACTTAGCTCTGTGAAGACGTGTCTTGTGTGCTCTCTGTGAATCTGAACAAGATGTCCTCTCTTGAGCTACTCTACCAGCAGCTGAAGGAAGAACTGAGGGTAGCTAAGCTTGAGATACAGCGACTGACTGAGGAAAAGAAGAGGATTCGTAGTAATCCTCCTGTTGTGAATCCTCAAGTCAAGAAAGGAACCTCGACTGTGGCTGGAATGCATGGGACAAAGTTAAGGATCAAGAGGACGGATGGAGAGGTAGAAACAACGAAGATCCAGGAGAACATTGTGGAAACATTGAACCGATTGTCTGTGCTACCCGATGAATGTGAGTCGACTTCTGGGAACGTCACAACGAACAACACCAAGGTAGGTAAAAACATTGTTGTTGTTAGGGATAGCCAGGTTAGGTATATGGATCTGGCCTTCTGTTTGAATGATAGGAGTAGGAGACAGAGGGCTGGGATGCAGGATATTGTTAGCCGTCTGGACGACATCATGAGAGGTAATGGGAGCAATCCTATTATCTGTGTCAGTGCTGGAGGCAACGATGTTGGCAGACGTAGGAGTGAGGACCTGACTAGCAGGTATAGGTCAGCAATAGAGATAATTAGGAAGTAGAGTGGGAACCCTGTGATATGTGGTATTTTGCCAAGGAGAGGAGTTGGAAATGAATGGTTGTCCAGGGCAATTGGTGTCAATTGCTGGCTGGACAAATACTGTAAGGAAAATGCAGTCACATTCATAGACAACTGGGACCTTTTCTATGGCAGAAATGACATGTATCCAGGTCTGGGGTGGGAGCACTGGCAACTGCAGTGGAGGGAGCTGTTAGAGCTTCAAACTACAAATAAATAGTGGTATGGGTTTTGGGGAAAAACAGTGAAGTCCCAGTGTAGTAATATTATGAGTTCTAGGGGAACTAGTAATAGGCCGAATAAGGTGGACTGGAAAGTCAGTGGCACTAGATGACAAGGACAGTAATAGGTATAGTGGAAAAACAGAAATGAGCAGGAAGGGTAAAGAGAAAGGAGGGTCTTTAAATGTATATTACACCAATTGTCGTAGTGCTAGGAATAAGATGGACGAGTTGAGATTAGTTGCTAGTGCGGGTAATATTGATGTTTTTGCAATAACTGAGACGTGGTTTAATATGAAAAATCGGAACATGCCTGCTGAATGTCACATCCAGGGTTTTAAATTGTTCCAAGTAGACAGAAGTATAGGGAAGGGGGGTGGGGTGGCACTCTATGTCCTTGATCATTTAAATTGTTGCATAAAAACGGGTATAAAGTCTGAAATAATACATACAGAGTCTGTCTGGATAGAATTTTCAGAGGGGTGTGAAAAATTTATTTTAGGCGCGATATACCGTCCTCCAAACTTAGATAGGGAACAAGGGAGACTACTTTGGGAGGAAATTGTTAAGGCCACAAGGCACGATAATGTAGTAATTCTAGGGGACTTTAACTTTAGTCAAATTGATTGGAATTTCTTGACAGGGAATTTAGAATCTAATGACTTTTTAGAAGTAGTTCAGGATTGTTTTTTGAAGCAGTTTGTGACAGAACCTACAAGGAAAAATAACCTACTTGACTTGGTTCTGGCAAACAAGGAAACCCTTGTTAATAATTTAGAAATTACAGAGGAACTCGGCTCAAGCGACCACAAGTCAATTACCTTTAGCATTGAATGGATGTATGATAGTAGGGAAAATTCAGTAACGGTCCCAGATTTTCACTTAGAGAACACTTATCAACTGTGGACTGGGGTAACGAAGAGAGGTATCAATATGACAGTTTTCTTAACACAGTACAGGCTGCCCAAAGAACATTTATCCCGTATAAAGAACATAGATCAAGTAGAAATGACCCAAAATGGATGAATAATAGGCTCAAATATCTTTTAGGGCAGAAGAAAGAAATTTATAGGCGCATAAAAAGAGGTGAGGGTCATCTTATAAATCAGTATACTGTCATTAAGAGGGACGTTAAAAAGGGGATAAGAAAAGCTAAACGGGACTATGGAATTAAAGTTGCTAGGGATTCAAAAACTAACCCAAAAAGTTTTTTTCCAGGTTTATAGAACAAAAGTTAGAGATAAGATAGGTCCCCTTAAAAATAACACTGGGCATCTTACTGACAAGGAAAATGATATGTGCTCTATTTTTAATAATTATTTTCAACTCGGTTTTCACACAGGAAGACACTAATAATATCCCAGTAATTAATTGTTATAGTGGCCCTGAAGAAGATAAATTATGTAATATCACAGTCACTAGCAAAGTGGTTATGAAACAACTAGACCGCCTGAAGCAAAATAAATCGCCGGGTCCTGATGAACTTTTTGCAAGGGTTTTTAAGGAATGCAAAATGGAACTCTGTGAACCATTATTAACTAACATTTTTAACTATCTCTTCAAACAGGTGTAGTGTCTGATGTGTGGAAGATGGCTAATGTAATTCCTGTTTTTAAAGCAGGGGACAAGTCACTACCGTCAAATTACCGCCCAATAAGCCTGACCTCAATTGTAGGTAAATTACTAGAGTCCATTATAGCTGATTTTATAAGAAGCCATCTAGATAAACATAATTTGATTAATGATATTCAGCATGGATTCACGAGGGGCCGTTCCTGCCTAACTAATTTATTAACTTTCTTCGGTAAAGCTTTTTAGGCTGTTGATCACGATAAAGAATTTGATATTGTTTATTTAAATTTTAGTAAGGCTTTAGATAGGGTACCGCACCAGAGACTATTAAAGAAAGTTGCAGCTCATGGCATTGGGGGAAAAGTGTTGTCATGTATCGAGTCATAACTCACGAACAGGAAGCAGAGAGTGTGCATTAATGGGGTTAAATCCGAATGGGGATCTGTAACAAGTGGCGTTCCACAGGGATCAGTCTTAGGCCCGTTGTTGTTTATAATATATATCAATGACCTTGACGAGGAAATTACTAGTGATATGAGCAAATTAGCCGACGACACGAAGATAGGTAGGATAATTGATTCAAACGTAGACATCATGGAACTTCAGGAGGATTTAGACAAACTTAATTTATAGTCAGAAAAGTGGCAGATTCAGTTCATTGGGGATAAATGCAAGGTTCTGAAGCTAGGGAGTGTCCATAACCTTATAAGTTAAATAATGTAGAACTTAGCAATACAGATTGCGAAAAGGACTTGGGGGTGATGGTAAGCAGCAACCTTAAACCAAGACAGCAATGCCTAAGCATACGTAATAAGTCAAAAAGATTACTGGGATTTATATCAAGAAGTATAAGCAACAGAAGTCCAGAGGTTATAATACAGCTTTATACATCATTAGTAAGGCCTCACCTAGATTATGCAGCTCAGTTCTGGTCTCCATATTACAAAATGGATATAAATTCGTTAGAAAACATTCAGTGTAGAATGACTAAATTAATACATAGCATTAGAAATCTTCCGTATGAAGATAGATTGAAGACCCTTGAATTACATTCACTTGTAAGACGAAGAATGAGGGAAGACATGATCGAGGTATACAAGTGGAAAATGGGTATTAACAAAGGGGATATAAATAAGGTCTTGAGGATATCTCTCCAAGAGAGAACCCGCAATAATGGATTCAAGTTAGATAAGTTTAGAGTTAGAAAAGATATAGGAAAGTATTGGTTTGGAAATAGGGTAGTTGATGAGTGGAACAGTCTGCCTAGTAGGGTTATTGAAGCTAGGACCTTGGGTAGTTTCAAATTGAGGTTGGATAAATTCATTGGTGAGAGGGGTTGGATTTGAGTGGGACTTGCACATGAGTAAATATAATTATCAAAGATTATTTCTTGGATTGTGAAGGACTTGCCTAGTATGGGCCAACAGGCCTGCTGCAGTGTTCCTCCTTTCTTATGTTCTTATGTTCTTAAATAGACTGAGAATGGAATACCCCTTTGGACCTGCCACTCTAGTAGGCCTGCTGCAGTGTTCCTTCTTTCTTAGGTTCTTAAAGAGGGATCTGAACAGGCTGGAGGCCTTGTCCAGCAACTAGTTCCTGGAGTTCAACTCCACCAAGTGCAAAGTCATGAAGATCGGGCAAGAGCAAAGAAGACCGCATACAGAGTACAGTCTAGGGACAAAGACTACAAACCTCTCTCAAGGAAACGGATCCTTAAGTGTGTATAATACCGAGCACATGTCCTGAGGCCCATATCAACTCGATAATTGCTGCAACATAAGGGCGACTAGCGAAACCTAAAAATAGCATTCCGGCATCTCAGTGAGGAGTCTTTCCGGACCCTGTACACTGTGTACGTTAGGCCCATATTGGAGTATGTAGGTCCAGTTTGGAACCCACACTTGGCCAAGCATGTCAGGAAATTAGAGAAAATGCAAAGGTTTGCAACGAGACTAGTCCCGGAGCTAAGGGGTATGTCCTACGAGGAGAGGTTTTAGGGAACTCGACCTGACGACACTGGAGGACAGGAGGGACGGGGACAACACGATAACGACATAAAAAATACTGAGAGGAATCGACAAGGTGGACAGAGAATGTTTCAGAGATGGGACACAAGAACAAGGGAACACAGTTGGACGTTAAAGATTCAGATGAATCACAGGGATGTTAGGAAGTATTTCTTCAGTCATTGAGTTCTCAGAAAGTGGAATAATCTAGAAAGTTAGGTAGTGGAGGCAGGTACCATACATAGCTTTAAGAAGAGGTATGATAAAGCTCATTGAACAGGGAGAGAGTGGATCAAGTGGCGACCAGTGAAGAGACGGGGCCAGGAGCTATGAATCGACCCCTGCAACCACAATTAGGGTGAATACTCATACACACACGCACACATACACACACACACACACACACACACATATATATATATATATATATACTCTAACACACTTATACATTTACATACTCATACACCCTCAAACACTTGTACACATACGCATACACACTTACACACACACTTATGCACACTTCTACACACTTATACACATTCAGAGGATCCCGGAAGGTGGTCGAAATACACAAATCAATCAACCTCCTGTGTTTGTCTCTTTGTGGGTTACTGAACATTCACACATTCTTATACACAATTATACACACTCATACTTATTCACAATTATACACTTTTACATCACACACGTCAGGCCCATACTGGAGTATGCAGCACCACCTTGGAACCCACACGTAGTTCAGCTCGTCAAGAAATTAGGGAAAGTGCAAAGCTTTGCAACGAGACTAGTCCTGAAGCTAAGGGGTATGTCCTACGAAGAAAGATTAAGGGAAATCGACCTGACAACACTGGAGGACAGGCGGGATAGGGGAAACATGATAATAACATATAAATTACTTAGAGGAATTGACAAGGTCGACAAAGACAGGTTATTCCAGAGATGGGACACAACAACAAGAGATCACAATTGGAAGTTGAAGACTTAGATGAGTCACAGAAATGTTAGGATGGCAGGATGCATACATAGCTTTAAGATGAGGTATGATAAATATCATGTAGCAGGGAGAGAGAGAGGACCTAATAGCAACCAGCGAAGAGGCGGGGCCAGGAGCTATGACTCGACCCCTGCAACCACATTTAGGTGAGTATAATTAGGTGAGTACACATACACACACATTTATTTCTTAACCTCTGCGTGCGGTCAGCAGTAGCAGCCTGGTTGATCAGGCCCTGATCCACCATGAGGCCTGGTCACAGACAGGGCCGCGGGGGCGTTGACCCCCGGAACTTTCTCCAGGTAAACAGCTGGAAACAATATCCCCCCCATCCCTCACACTACTACATAACACCATAACAAACCAACTTATAGTCCTCGAATCAAGAACCCCAAACCCCACTACTTCTAACACAACACCAACTCGCTCCAACTCCTCAGATCGAGAGCATCTTCTCATATCACACCATTTACCATACTACACTTGGCTCAAAACCAATAAACTCCATTACCCTTGTTAAAGTTCATTAAATCTTCATAGAAAACGCATAAAATTTTATAATTTCAATAAATGATCTTAAATTCCTGCATTTTTAAGTAAATCTTTCATAAAAGATACATTAAAATCTTATATTTTTCAATAAATCTTCATAGGTGCTTAAAATCCTATATTTTTAATAAATCTCATTAGAAATATGTACCTATAAAATCCTATATTTTTCATTTAATCTTCATATAAATATTCACAAAATTCTATATTTTTCAATAAATCTTCATAGAATGTCAATACAATCTTCAGAGAATACCCCATATTTTAAAGAAATATAGAAATCCTATATTTTTTTTAAAATCTTCATAGAATTTCCATAAAATCCTTAATATTTTTCAATAAATCTCCATAGAAAGACCCATAATATTTGATATATATTTTTCAATAAATTTTCATGAAATATCCGTAACCTATATATGAGAAAAACAAAGATTCAATGAGATTTCATTGCCACAACGAAACTACTAATCCATCTAATTCCGACAAAATAATTTCTCTCACTAATCTTTTTCTCAGATATTTTGCAACGACAACAATCAATGCCAAGTGTCCCCCTCATTCATAATACCTCTCTCTCATACACACCTCCCAACCATTTTAATAATAGTAATAATAATAATAATAATAATAATAATAATAATAATAATAATAATAATAATAATAATAATATCTTTATTTACTACAAGTACAACGAAACTATTATATAGAAAGCCCCTTGTTATGCTGAACATTTCGGGCAAATTAGGTCAGTTTTGTCCCAGGATGCGACCCACACCAGTCCACTAACACCTAGGTACCCATTTTACTCATGGGTGAACATAGACAACCGGTGTAAGGAAACACGTCCAATGTTTCCATCCCTTCGCCGGGAATCGAACCCGGACCCTCACCGTGTGAAGCAAGAGCCAGGCCACGGAACACCGTGGCCTGGTGGCAAATAATAATAATGAACTCGCCAAACAATCTACCCACTATAACATCCATGCTTAAAACTCTATTCACTAATTCACAATCACCAACTTATATCCAACAATTTGGATCGATCGCCAAAAACTACGATATAAACATCAAAATTTACGGCATGATCAGCGAAAATTAAATCACAAGCAAAAAATTACATCTCAATCACCAAAAGAATACTGTAACCAACCAAGCAAGAGTCATAATAAGT
The DNA here is from genome assembly GCA_009830355.1 of Cherax destructor. NCBI lineage: Eukaryota > Metazoa > Arthropoda > Malacostraca > Decapoda > Parastacidae > Cherax > Cherax destructor. The sequence continues at coordinate 106,594 of WNWK01002552.1, read as the reverse complement.
GATATTAAGAGTTACTATGTAGGATCTAGAAAAAAATACAGAGCAGCAGAATGCTCACGAGGCTAAGACATCACCTCAAGTTACAATGATATTACGCCCGTTCCATTATGGTGGGGAGAGATGGTCAAGGAATTGTCAAACATAGCTTAAATTCTTCCCAAATTTTAGTAATTATGAATGAATCTAATTTGTATAATACTAAACCAATATTATTATTAAAATCAAAACTAATTTTTATGAAGCTTGACTCAGTTATATTTTTTCAACCATAGGCCTTCTTGACACAGCTTTCTGGGCCTTTTGAAAATCAACTGGATGGTTAAAATCTCTTTCATGAATAAACAGAATATTAGACTCTTGTCCAGTTCCAATGTTATATTTATGTTGTATTCTTAATTCAATGCTTTTCCCAGTTTGACCATAAACTATTACATTTCATACAGGGAATCTTGTAGACAGCCATCAGCATTTTGTGGGAATTTTTAATCCGATTTGTTGTTACTGTATCAAGATTTTTAAATACAACTTATTATAAAAAAATATATAGAAAAAGTATATCAAGAAGGTTTTCATGGTAAGAGAGGACAAACATATTCTTGGTTGAATGCAATTATTTGCCTTTTTTGAATTGTAAAATGTATTTCTTGTAATTTTAACGGATTTATCAATTGAGTATTTTTGGGTATTTTAGATCATTAGCTATTTCATAAATCTTCAAAATTTCTTCATCTATGAACTCTGGATGAACTCTGGGCTGCAAATACGCAAAGCTTTCATCTGTGTGTGTGTGTGTGTGTGTGTGTGTGTGTGTGTGAATAAACAACAGAAAGGACAAGGACTTGAACCATGGTTCATGCTTGTTTTTACAAGGAACACTTGTGTGGCATAGTTGTATCAGAATCACTGTGACGCAACTCTTCTCTCAGTCCCAGAAGTTTCCTTGGTACATCTGTTCTAATACACCTCAAAACCACACTATACATAAACCCATCATAAGTCGTAATGAACTATTTATCTTCGGTTTATGCACTATTACACTATTATCATATTTGTTAATTGCAGGAGGACTTGCTGTAAACCCGTGTTACCTACTGGTGGTGAAGGGTCTTGTGAACGGTGTTGAGGTGCAGGTTACATTAATAAGTACTTTATCCCGGTACAGGAGTGAGCTGGTGGAGTTCATGGGTCATGTGAGCTGTGATGGAGTGACGCTGCTTCCTCCCAGCCTGACAAGTCTTCACCTGGCTATAGTGAGTGATGACCACGCTCACAGCCTCCTGCCACAGTTACTCTCTACTGTACAATCTAAATTGTCTCTACTAAACATTCTCAGTGAGTGAACCATTATAACCTGTATCTTACTATGTTAGTGTGATCATAATGTGTGATGGTGTTACTAGTATTGGTATTAATGAATCGTGTCCAGCTTCTTACTGCAGTGCTTGTGATGGGTTATGTTCTCTTTCTAATTGTATGTTAGGTTTCTAGTAATGTTAGTGGTGAGCTGAGTTTTGTTTTTTAATGATTTTGGCGGTGCTTGTGATGGGTTGTACATTTTTATGCAGTTTGTGTTACTGGTGGTGCTAGTATTGGATTGTGTCCTGTTTCATAGTGTGTGTGAGTTTTGCTGGTGCTAGTGGAGGAGTGTTCTGCCTCTTATTATGTGTGATAATGTAATGGAGGTGCTACTGATGAGTCTCTCTTACTGTATTGTGTATGGATGTTGAGGTTGAATACGACTTTGGTACTGTACGACATGATCGTAGTGTGAGATCTGTTATGAGTTGTACTAGTTTGTAACTAGTGCCCATTTTTTTGTTGCACTCTGTGATTATCGAGTGTGATAGTGCTACTGGCGGTGGCAGTGTGTGTGTTTATATATATGTATACCGCTGGTGGTCTCTTCGATCATGATGTGTATTGGTGTTTCAAGGGGGTGTTAGTGTTTTGATACGTCCTGTTGTTACTCTAATGTGTGGTCATGGTATGGGAGGGTGTTTATAGTGATGCTGTAGGCTAACAGTGACTTTGTGTTCTGTGATTGTTTTTTATTGTCCTACCTCTTGGGCTTCCATTTTTGTAGTCTGTCTGATACTGTATTTTATACCGTCTCTTACTGTATGATGATTCTCTTAGTAAAGGTGTTGCTGTTTGGGCTAGTGGTATTCTGAAGCATGTCTACTACTGCATGATAAAGGTATATAAGAAAAAGTTGGTAGATGGACCTATAACTTTCTAACAAATAGAACACAAAGAGTAGTAGTCAACTGAGTATAGTCACAGGCGGCTACAATGAAAAGCTCTGTTTCACTCTCTCACATCCTTTTCCTCATCCTCATATCTGACACAGAGATTTAAGCCACTGCACCGTGTGCTCCTTTGCTGATGATGCCAGAACTTGCATGACAGTGTCATCCATGGAGGACACTGCAAATCTCCAAGCAGACATCAACGAAGTATTTAAATGGGCCTCAGAAAACAATATGAAGTTCTATGAAGACAAATTTCAATTACTCCGCTATGGAAAATACGAGAAAATTAAAACTGGATAGGAGTATAAAACAAATTCCAACCACACAATAGAGCGAAAAATAAATGTATAGGACCTGGGAGTGACATTGTCAGACAATCACACTTTCAAAGATCGCAACACTGTCTCTACCATATCTGCTAGGGAAATAAAAGATAATGAGAACCTTCAGAACTAAGGATGCCAAGCCAATGACGATTCTCTTCAAATCGCCTGTTCACTCTAGGCTGCATTATTGCTGCTCACTAACTGCCCTTTTCAGGTCAGGCGAAATTGCAGACCTAGACAATATACAGACAACTTTCACTGCATGTATAAGTACTCGCTGGAAATCAGGCGAGTAAGAGACATGGTAATATACACTTGGGAATCTTAGAGAGACTTGTCCTAAATCTGCACACGAAAATAACTCCCTACGAAAGCAAAAGACTCGGCAGAGTCAGGGTCCAAGACTGTTCAACTGCCTCCCAGCCTGACAGCTCCTAAAAGAGAGCTTGGCAGGCACCTAAAGTCAGTACCTGACCAGCCAGACTTTGGTTCGTACGACGGTTTGTGTGTGGCCATCAGTAACAGCCTGGTTGATCCACTGCAAGGCCTGGTCATGGACCGGGCGGCAGGGACGGTGACTCCTGGAACACCCTCCAGGTATACTCTGTGTTCTTGCTGATAATTCTAGTCAGGTGTGTCCTTTTAATGTGTAGATTCAAGTTTTTAAGGCAGGAGCCAATGTTTAACTTTCAGGGTTTTTTTGTTTTGTTTTGAACACAGGTTATGTTAGTGTAATTTTAATAACCTTTTCAGGGTCCAGACCCCCGCCCGATCTGAAAATTGTCCACAGGGTTCAAATGTTGAGGTGGTTTGGACATGTAGAGATAATGGAACAAAATAGAATGACTTGAGAGTGTATAAATCTGTAGTGGAGGGAAGGCGGGGTAGGGGTCGGCCTAGGAAGGTTGTAAAGGAGGTTTAGTGTGCGAGGGGCTTGGACTTCCAGCAAGCGTGCGTGAACGTGTTAGATATGAGAGAATGGAGACAAATGGTTTTTAGGACTTGACGTGCTGTTGGAGTGTAAGCAAGGTAACATGAAGAGATTCAGGGAAACCGGTATGCCGGACTTGAGTCCTGGAGATGGGAAGTACAGTGCCGGCACTCTGAAGGAGGGGTGTTAATGTTGCACTATAGTGTAAGCGCATCCTCTGTTATATTATAAAATTTATATATATATATATATATATATATATATATATATATATATATATATATATATATATATACAAATTTTGGAGTGAGAAAACAAGGTAAGAAAGCCTAGGGAACGAATGGATTTGTCAGTTAAAAACAGAGTAGGGGAGTTAGTAGAGCTGGAGGTATTGGGCAGATGGCGGGAATATTTTGAGGAACTTTTAAATGTCGATGAAAAAAGGGAGGCAGTAATTTCATGTACTGGCCAGGGAGGAACAACATCGTTTAGGAGTGAAGAAGAGCAGGATGTGAGTGTGGGGGAGGTGCGTGAGGCATTACGTAGAATGAAAGGGGGTAAAGCAGCTGGAATTGACGGGATCATGACAGAAATGTTAAAAGCAGGGGGGAATATAGTGCTGGGGTGGTTGGTATTTTTGTTTAATAAATGTATGAAAGAGGGGAAGGTACCTAGGGATTGGCAGAGAGCATGTATAGTTCCTTTATATAAAGGGAAGGGGGATAAAAAAAGAGTTTAACAATTATAGGGGAATAAGTTTACTGAGTATATCAGGTAAAGTGTATGGCAGGGTTATTATTGAAAGAATTAGAGGTAAGACAAAGAGTAGGATTGCAGATGAGCAAGGAGGCTTTAGAGTGGGTAGGGGATGTGTAGATCAAGTGTTTACAGTGAAGCATATATGTAAACAGTATTTAGATAAAGGTAGAGAAGTTTTCATTTCATTTATGGACTTAGAAAAGGCATATGATAGAGTGGATAGGGGAGCAATGTGGCAAAAGTTGCAAGTGTATGGAATAGGTAGTAAGTTACTGAATCCTGTAAAGAGTTTTTATGAGGATAGTGAGGCTCAGGTTAGGGTGTGTAGGAGAGAGGGAGATTACTTCCTGGTAAAAGTAGGTCTTAGACAGGGATGTGTAATGTCACCATGGTTGTTTAATATATTTATAGATGGGGTTGTAAAAGAAGTAAATGCTAGGGTGTTGGGGAGAGGGGTGGGATTAAATTATGGGGAATTAAATGCAAAATAGGAGTTAACACAGTTACTTTTTGCTGATGATACTGTGCTTATGGGAGATTCTAAAGAAAAGTTGCAAAGGTTAGTGGACGAATTTGGGAGAGTGTGTAAAGGTAGAAAGTTGAAAGTGAACATAGATAAGAGTAAGGTGATGAGGGTATCAAACTATTTAAATAAAGAAAAATTGGATATCACATTGGAGAGAGGGATTATGGAAGAAGTAAATGTTTTCAGATATTTGGGAGTTGATGTGTCAGCGGATGGGTTTATGAAGGATGAGGTTAACCATAGAATTGATGAAGGAAAAAAGGTGAGTGGTGCATTGAGGTATCTGTGGAGACAAAAAACGTTATCCATGGAGGCAAAGAAGGGAATGTACGAAAGTATAGTGGTACCAACACTCTTATATGGTTGTGAAGCATGGGTTGCAAATGCTGCAGCGAGGAGGAGGCTCGAGGCAGTGGAGATTCCTGTCTAAGGGCAATGTGTGGTGTAAATATTATGCAGAAAATTCGGAATGTGGAAATTAGGAGAAGGTGTGGAGTTACTAAAAGTATTTGTCAGAGGGCTGAAGAGGGGTTGTTGAGGTGGTTTGGTCATTTAGAGAGAATGGATCAAAGTAGAATGATTTGGAGAGCGTATAAATCTGTAGGGGAAGGAAGGCGGGGTAGGGGTTGTCCTAGAAAAGGTTGGAGGGAGGGGGTAAAGAAGGTTTTGTGGGCGAGGTGCTTGGACTTCCAGCAAGCATGTGTGAGCGTGTTAGATAGGAGTGAATGGAGACGAATGGTTTTTGGGACCTGACGATCTGTTGGAGTGTGAGCAGGGTAACATTTTGTGAAGGGATTCATGTAAACCAGTTAATTGATTTAGTTGGACTTGAGTCCTGGAAATATGAAGTACAATGCCTGAACTTTAAAGGAGGGGTCTGGGATAGTGACAGCTGGGAGGGACTATTCTCAGCTGTCGTATCTGAGCTCCTCTGCAAAGACAGTGATTATGTATGAGTGTGGTGAAAGTGTTGAATGATGATGAAAGTATTTTCTTTTTGGGGATTTTCTTTCATTTTGGGTCACCCTGCCTCGGTGGGAGACGGCCGCCTTGTTGAAAAAACATATATATATATATATATATATATATATATATATATATATATATATATATATATATATATATATATATATATATATATATATATAAACAACGCTTAAATAGCAACGCACTTCTTGCTGAATAGGGCAAGGGAAAATTTGTGTATGCAATAATTTTATAAAAATCATTCAGAAACTAACGAAAAAAATATATTTTATTGTGTTTATTATTAAATTATTGTAAATTTATCAAAAATATATTTAGTTGGATTAGGCTAAATTAAATTGCGCTTCTTATAATAAGGTTAGGTAAATTTTCTAAGTTTCTTTTGGTAAAAAATTATTAATTTTTACATTAACATAAATGAAAAAAAATATATCTTTAAAGGTATAAGAGAAATTTTAGAAATGAAGTAGCGGCCAGTGAAGAGGCGGGGCCAGGAGCTATGAATCAACCTCTGCAACCACAACTAGGTGAGTACAACTAGGTGAGTACAAGCGCGCACATACACACTTGGTGAAAGTGATGAAAGTCAGGGCATTTTTCCAGAATGGCTTGTAATATACCACTGTGGATAAAATACTTTGATATTTCTTGAAAATTTCTGAGTGAGTTGTCTCTGGATTCATTAATTTTATTGCATTCCAGTACATTATGACGCAGGGTGTAACAATAGTCTATCTGGCAAAGTTTACATTTCGTTTGGTGTACATCTGGTGGTGGTGATTTAACCTGCCAAAGATATTGTTATCCCAGCCGGAGCCGGGCGAGGTGGAAAGTATAACCGAACATTTATTTTCTTCTAAAGAAACAGATTAAGTAACAATGAATACTTCTGTCCCACCCCTGTCACTAGATGTCAGGGGTGGGACATATCTGGCCCTCTCAACCCCTCACCCCAACCCCCCTCACACATGAAGGATCTGCCGTTCCCTCACACCTGACAATCAGATCTGACAATCCTGAAAACTCAGAAATTCGGGTAAAGAAGCCTTTCAAAAGTAGAAGCAATGTAGCCCCTCAGAATTCGAGACCATGGAGCCCCCTCACACCCTGAGCCCCTAGTTCCCCCTAGTGTGCGTGTGACACCTCCTCTCACATATCGGGACTTTGGGATCTCGTATGGTTTGAGACTATAATATCCTTCAAATCTGGATATGCTTGCGATAAGAAACATGTTGGGTGCTGAGAGTATGTCGCATCATTGCAGGTGTATACGTATCAGCAGAAGTGTCCCCGGATGAGTTGGAGCCATTACCCAGGATAGCTAAGGTAGAGCTGGGACTGAACGATGTGAACGACGCTGGACTGAGTCGCGCTTGTGATGTAGCAGGAAAGTTACAACCCCCAGACAGGTGAGTTCCGTAAGTTGCTTTGTTGTATAACTACGCCACTTAACAAAGTTCAAGTAATCTGTAATTGATTAGGCCTTATACCTTCATCTACGAAGGTGATATTGACAAATAAAGGGCATGTCCCACTCCCCTGTTAGCAGTGTGAAAACATCAGTTATATTAAATCTTACAGATCTGTAGTAGGGGGAAGGCGGGGTAGGGGTCGGCCTAGAAAAGATTGGAAGGAGGGGGTAAAGGAGGTTTTGTGTGCGAGAGGCTTGGACTTCCAGCAAGCGTGCGTGAGCGTGTTAGAAAGGAGTGAATGGAGACAAATGTTTTTTATGCCTTGACGTGCTGTTGGAGTGTAGGCAAGGTAACATTTATGAAGGGATTCAGGGAAACCGGCAGGCCGGACTTGATTCCTGGAGATGGGAAGTACAGTATCTGCACTCTGAAGGAGGGGTGTTAATGTTGCAGTTTTGTAGCTGTAGTGTAAGCACGCCTCTGGCAAGACAGTGATGGAGTGAGTGATGATGAAAGTTTTTCTCTGTCGGGCCACCCTGCCTTGGTGGGAAACGGCCTATGTGTTAATAAAAAATAAATAAAAAATCTTTGAAGACAAACCCTTCAATAAATCCACCATACACAAACATGCTACATGCTCTCCGGACGTTGCTGGCTACAATCCAATGTATGGTGCTAATGTGAGAATTGTGAGAATGATATATTTAGCCTACATTAGATCCTTGGAGCTAATGTAAAACGAAGCTCTCATAATTATTCTTAGTTGACCAAATCTACGAAAGACCTTAATATGAGGAAGGAACTTGGTGTTTCTATTATCAATGAATTATTGAGATGAATACCGTACTTGGTATTAGAATGTTAAGAAATGAACCAGACACTATCAATGCAAATCTTGATAAATGTCTAGAATTAAACACATCTAAATGGGCAAGGAATACATGCAGTCTTATTTAGATATGTATATAACCTGCATGAACTGTATCTCTGTTGACAGAAGAATTACACACCTCCATTTAATATCGCATATCTGAAAGCCCCTTCCAAGACCCTCACCACGAGTAGTTGCATCCCTAAATATCTTGCAAAATCTACTGCTCAGGAAGAAATTTCTTGGACACTAGAAGCAATTGACTCATATAATGACTCTTACTTATTGGATATCCCAAAAAAATATATACTCGAAAATCAGAGAAAATTGAATTAATGTACAATTTTTATGAAAGCCACAATACAATGAATTACTCGTTGATCAAGTTGATAGGTTAACCAAAGAAAATACCCAGATGGAAAAAGAGGAATATAATACTTTTATATCTGTATCTAGGATTAGGAATAATATAGAAGAAAATAATGAAAGTGAATTCTAGAGAAATACAGTTAGAAACCAGAAAAGATATATTATTTACTACGATAACGTGAATGTGGATAAGCATGCTTACACATCAACGGATCATTGTTAACAGAATGACTGATGTTATAGCAGACAGACTTAGCCTTGGTTAAAAGTACTTCTTGCAGTTTGGCAGATGCACAGGTAATTAAATTAAATTTATAGTATTTGGCCAGACTCATGATCACTTCTTGAACAATTTGTATCATTACTCACGAGTGGTGAAGATTCTTCAAGACTCCAAGGCTGAGGGACTGACTACCTCATCTTTTGTATATAGTTCTTCTGTCTTCCAATTATGCCCTTGAATTTGTATTGATAAATCCACTGGATGGTGAAACGTCTATAATAAATATACCCATATGTTGCACATGTGTCTAATTTTCACCATTTACTTAATTAACTTATTACATTAGATCCAGAAATTATAAATAACTTGATGGTTCTTCCTGTGACTTATCTCCTTATCAAAGTTGCATCAGCATTGCACACCTGCACAACTTTGCAAACACTATTAACCCCCATTAATTATTACATTCAAATCACAGGAAAATTATCAAAATTTTCAGAAGGGTCATTATTTTTTTTGTCTCAATGAAGGAAGTGCGATAAACCAAAAGGAGGAAGTGAATGGCTACGACAGAACTAGTGGACAAAAAATCACAAATGCAAGCCACCTGAACGTTCTAAGAATCCTGTAAGCTCCATGAAGAAAAACATAATCAAGTCAGTGACAACAAGATGAATTTCGGTGACGATGCGAACTAAGAAAGGTATCCCCGTATTCTACACACCCAGCCACAACTACTTCTACTCCCGCGAAAAGAATAGCTAACGGCGGTGGTTAACGTCTAATGCTATGATATATTTAGTGAACTTAACTAAGGAAAATTACCTTAGGTTAAGTAAGGTTAGATGAGGTTTCTAATTTAGGTTTGGTAAAAAAAAAAAATAGTTTTTCATCGTTGCCAAAGTAAAATATATATTTGTCAATCTGTAAAATATTTTTTAAAAGTCCAATTTTTAAGGGTATTCTGCGTATTCGGCAATACGAGCCATCAAAAGCCAAATCTGACCCAAAGTTGTTATACAGCCACATCAGGAAGAAAACTAACAGCCACAAGGACCAGGAAATCATGCTGAAGGAAGGAAGGAGAGGAGCTCACAGGGAGCGACCAGAAAGAATGTGAGGAGGTCAGTTCAGGAGTCAGGAAGGTATTTACATGGGAGACAGAGAGGCTTCCAGCGAACCGAAGCGGCAGGGAGCACCAGCAAGTGCTTATGCACATAACCGAGGAGGAGGTGAAGAAACTGCTAGGAGAACTAGGTACCTTGAAGGTGGTGGGCACAGATAACATCTCTCTGATCTTATAGATCAGCGGCACTGACATGTATATTATGTTAAGTAGTGGAGAACATTATCAGGATATGAGTGGTGGAGCACCTAGAATCTGAAGCCAAGAGCTGAAACTCCTAAGAGTTTACCCAAAGAGGTGTAATTTGATCCATTAATGACTTTCTCTGGTGTAGTTATGCAGGTTATTTCTGCCGTGTTCAGGCAGACTGTTCTGGCATAATGTGACCCTTTTGTTGAGGCTAGTTATCTTTATTAGGAAGACAGCTCGGTTCGTGGAGCCATAATTTTTTATCCTCAAAATTCTTGAGTGGGACAACACATGACAACATATCTGCTGGATTCTGCTTGGTATAGACATGGAGGAAGAGGTGATGTGTCTGCATCTGCCTTATTTCTGCTACCCTATTTTGTACATACACCAATTTACTCTTGTTTCTTAACAAATGGAAAATTGCTTCATTATCACTTCAGATCATGTTTTTTTTTTCAATGGTGAGGTGATTGAATACTTTGTGAAGATAAACAGCCAATTTTGTACCTACATAGTGTTGTCAGTTCCAACTGTGGCACTGTTCTGACTTTCATTGGTGCCACTCTGGCTTTGGAAGTAACTAATAAGCTTCCGTCAGCATTACTCATGTAGGTTAGTGCCATAACCTCTGGTTAACGCATCACAGAACACATGTAATGTGTCCTTGTATTACGAAAGTGTATTTTCCACTTGACCTATTTGTCTGGGAAATTTAACTTGATGGAGCTGTGTAATCTCCGTGGATATCTCATCCCATTACTTGACTCATTTCTGGAGGCAAGCTGCCGTCTCAACCTGTTTTGAGCTTCCATACATCTTGCACAAGTATTTTTAATTTAGTTGAATTACTATTCCACATCCTCAGAGGCATATTTGCACCTGTCATTTCCTTATTAGTTTCTATAAATAGGGATTTCAAATCCTCCTCTTTAATCACAGCTCCAAACAACACAGACTTGAAACAATATATTTTCATAGAACTTTGAAGGTTATGTGAATCCTCTGACCACAGAAATCGAGTATAATCTCTATTTCTTGTAGGCCTACCCTTAGAGAAGCCTTGGAAATATCTGCTATGTAGGCATAAAGATTTGTGTTTAATTTCATGAGCACGTCTCCAAGCTTCTCAGTAAGTGATGGTCCTGTCATTAGACAGACATTAAGACTTGTTACATATCTTCTGGCGCGTGCGCTGCAATTGTATACAACATAAAGAGGAGTTGTTTCAGAATCTTTCCTGCCCCCATTATGAGCTGTTTTCTTCAACTTGTGTTTGACTACTTCCTCAATGAAACTGTTGTCCAACTGTTCTTGTATGTTACCATACACAGACAGGAGCTCTGGATTCTTCCTGACCTCATATATTTGTGCTTTCATTTGATCAAAAGCCATGCGATAATTGCTAGGCAGATGTGGTTTGTTTAATTTTCATGGTAACCTAACCCAGTACTGGCTATCTTCGTATTTGAGTGTCTAGATATTGCTTATAAGTCTGAGACTCCTTTGGGCTTGGTTTATTCACACCAATAGCTATGGCATCTAAGTTCCACAATTTATCAACTGGTTCATTCATTTATTCCAGTAATGATAATTTCTGTGGGACATAAACAGTGGTGATTCTAGTAACTAGTACATTCTCCACATTATTAATTTCAGCTTGTGTCCCACCCTGGGGGTTAGGAATTGGACCATAGATCATGTGGCCTCCAGCTGTTGCCAATAAGTGAACATCATGTTGACTTGCCATATTGTTTTACAAAAGAATGATAGTAATCACTTCTGATGATTAAATCAGTCAGGCTGATACTGTCAGTCCGTAAGTTTGGGCAGGCCAGCTCGACCTTGGCTGACTTCAGGGCAGCTAATGTGTTCTTTAGTCATCTGATATGCACAGTCGTTGGTAAATCATCCATCACTATAGCTTCCATGATCTTTTTTTTTCTTTTTCCTAGACGAACAGTAAATCTGGCTATGTCACCAGTACGTTTGAAAAAGCCATCGATGTGAAGCTGTAGTTTAGAGTGAGGCTGTTGACTCAGTTTCTGTAACACTGTCCTTCTTATGAAAGACTTTTGGGATCCTTGATCAAATAGTTATAAGATTTGTCTTGTGGGATTTATGAGAGCCCAGCCTGGGCTTTAGGAGGTGCTGTCGACTTTGACCTGTCATCCCTCGACACAATATTAAATGTTGTCACCTGGTTAGTCTCCTGCTCTGTCAATGTCAGCTGTCTCTCAGCGGATGGGGGTGTGCACAATGCGGTGTGATGTATACCATTACACTAAGAACACTTATATTTCAATGAGCATTTACTTCCCTTGTGGTCACCTAAACACTTACAGCACCTTTGCAGTTGTTGAGCATATTTCGTATGTCTCGACTGTCGGGTATTGTTTGCAAAACTGCACCCAGAGTGATTCATCACACAGTGTACATTTGGGAGTACGTTTAGGTGTGACAATCGTTTTACTGTCAACTGGTAGTATGGGTGCCGTATGTCCTCGGATCACGGTAAAACACCTACCTCTGCTGGGTTCATGATTCATGTAGGATTGAGTGGTCCTGTGGGTTACAGCGTCATGTGATTTTCGCTCACCATGAGGCGGGCCAAAACGACATGGGTTCGAGTAATTGGCTAGTTGCAGTGATGTTATTGATTAAATTCCACTCGTTCGTGGTTACAGTAATATAATATATATATATATATATATATATATATATATATATATATATATATATATATATATATATATATATATATATATATATATATATATCACTTATAGCTAGAGAGAGAACATATCCATGACACTCAGTCTTGTCCTCTAAATTTGCTTAATTTGTGATTATAATGAGCACTATGTAGAATATATGCACAGATAATAAGACTTGACTGGTCTATACTTGAGACCACAAAGTCTTAGACGTGTGAGACAGCTGGGTCTTGATTTCCATTTTCTATGACATGGGTTCTACATTATATGTTAAAGACTATGTAGCTTTAAAGATCTGTGGTCTTTTTCCAGTTCATGAAGGACCATGTATGGGAGTTTTCATTGATAAATGCATTAAAGACCATACAAGACCATAACAAGGCACTTATTGGTTGACAGCTCTGATCCTCATCAGCCACTGGTCTGGGGATCACCTGTCTTGGTACCCATGGAGCTGTGGGTAAGGGGGCGATATTACTAGGGTTAACACTCGACCTAAAGACATATATTCCATTGTTTTATGTTTGTCACCTGGAACATCATGGGTGAGTCTTACCTGGGTTTGGGCAGTCGCTCGTGCATAACGGCATCTAACTGGTCAGTCTTATCAACCACACCTATATACACTTATGCTGCAGCGGAATGGCAAAATAAAGGGTTTGATGAAGATTTACCTGGGTGTATCATACCCAACTACGGTGACACCGAGAATAATGACTTGATTGAAGGGAGGATGTCTCTACTCTTACTTCGAATGATGTCGAAAGTTTAGTCAAACAGGAATATTCGTAGGACACTAGTATTCTTGTTCACTAAGTTCAACACGCAGGGTACTACGAATTGTTTCAACATCACTCGACTGCCATCACTTGTTCATGAGTTCAACTTGTGAACTATATCTATGAGTATTGTTCACGGTAGGGAGAATGTTAGCAACACTTCACTTTGCAAAGACAACTATGACAGTTTTGACACTGTATCTTGCTTGAGTTTTTCAATGATCAAACACGAATAAACAACACAGAGACACGATATGCCAATTTTTGTGATTCAATTCTTTATGTGGGCGGGACTTCTGTTACTGTGGTGCAGGCCCCTTATATGAGAGATATAATGCTGACATGTCTGTAAAGTATGGGGCTAACTAACACTACGTAATTGTGTCATGAAACGTATTGCTCTTGTAATGACGCATTCCACATTAAATGAGACATACTAGCTAACTAAACACAGTAAGAAATTAAGTATATGTATTTTTATGATATCTTTAGATGAAGGTAATTTAAGGGCAAACATAAGTATGAATATTATGGCGGAGTTTGTTGGAAAGTGTCGGGAAAGTACTGGCGGTCACTGCTGTACAGGAATGTGTTGATGACTACGTCCTATCTACATGTAGCTTCGCTCTAATTCAAAACTATTTAGATAGGCTGCAATGTTTGCAAGAAATGTCATCCTCCCCATTCCTCTAATGGAAAGCCAGAAGCGTCTTGACCCTCTCTAATCTCTGCGAGCTGCAGATAAACAAAGTTCTCCCATCCCAGCTGAAGGTGGTCACTGCCTCCATGAGTTGTTAGACGATTCAGAGATGACTTTTTGCACAGCTGTGGTGATAATATTGGTGATGGTGGTGGTAATAGTGGTGTTGACAGTGATGGTAATAGTGGTGTTGATAGTGTTCACTATGGTGTTGACAGTGGTGGTGGTGATAGTAGTGGTGACAGCGATAGCTGTGGTGACAGTGACAGTTGTGGTGACAATGGTGTTTTGGTAGTGACAGTGGTGATGGTAGTGGTGATATTTGTGATAGTGGTGGTGACGGTAGTAATGGTAGCGAGAGCGGTGGTGATAGTGGTGGTGGTGATAGTGGTGATAGTGATGACAGTGATAGTGGTAGTGGTGGTGGTGATAGTGATGAGAGTGATAGTGGTGGTGACAGTGGTTGTGATGGTGGTGACATTGGTGATGACAATGGTAGTGACAGTAGTGGTGACTGGTAGTGGTGAGAGTGGTGACAGTGGTAGTGACAGTAGTAGTGACTGGAAGTGGTGAGAGTGGTGACAGTGATAGTGATAGTGGTGGTGACAGTGGTAGTGATATGGTGATGGTAGTGGTAATAGTGGTGGTGATAGTAGTGGTGATAGTGGTGGTGATGGTAGTGGTGATAGTGGTGGTGATAATATGGGGATGGCGGTGGTGATGGTAGTGGTGATGATAGTGGTGGTGATGGTAGTGGTGATGAAAGTGGTGGTGATAGTAGTGGTGATAGTGGTGATGGTATGGTGATGGTGGTAGTGGTGGTAGTGGAAGTTTTGATAGTGGTGGTGATGGTAGTGGAAGTTTTGATAGTGGTGGTGATGGTAGTGGTGATGGTGGTGGTGATGGTAGTGTTGATGGTATGGTGATGGTGGTGGTGGTAGTGGTGGTGATGGTAGTGGGGATAGTGGTGGTGATGGTAGTGGTGGTGATGGTAGTGGTGATAGTGGTGGTGATGGTAGTGGTGATAGTGATGGTGATGGTAGTGGTGATAGTAGTGGTGATGGTAGTGGTGATAGTGGTGATGGTAGTGGTGACAGTGGTGGTGATAGTGGTGATGATGGTAGTAGTGATAGTGATGGTGATGGTAGTGGTGATAGTAGTAGTGATGGTAGTGGTGATAGTGGTGATGGTAGTGGTGACAGTGGTGGTGATGGTAGTGGTGATGGTAGTGGTGATGGTAGTGGTGATAGTGGTGGTGATCGTAGTGGTGATAGTGGTGGTGATAGTAGTGGTGATAGTGGTGGTGATGATAGTGGTGATAGTGGTGGTGATGATAGTGGTGATAGTGGTGGTGATGATAGTGGTGATAGTGGTGGTGATGATAGTGGTGATAGTGGTGGTGATGTTAGTAACGATCATAGCCGAGAATAACGAATATAAAATTTTAACAGGAAGCTCCAACAGGTCCCTGAAAATTCTTTGTGAAACTGGACGACAACTGAGGTCGTAACCGTGTTAGTGGTAGTTGTGGTGGTGATAGTAGTAGTTATGTTGGTGGTAGTAGCACAAGTGTTGGTGGTAGTAGCAGAAGTGTTGGTGATAATAGTAATGTTGATGGTAGCACAAGTGTTGGTGGTAGTAGCACAAGTGTTGGTGGTAGTAGCACAAGTGTTGGTGGTAGTGGCAGTTGTGTTGGTGGTAGTGGCTGTTGTGTTGGTGGTAGTAGCACAAGTGTTGGTGGTAGAGGCAGTTGTGTTGGTGGTAGTAGCACAAGTGTTGGTGTTAGTGGCAGTGATGATAGCGCTGGTAGCACTAGTGTTGTTGGTATTGGCAGTGATGATAGCACTCATAGCACTAGTGTTGTTGGTATTAGCAGTGATGATAGCACTTATAGCACTAGTGTTGTTGGTAGTGACAGTGATGATAGCACTCATAGCACTAGTGTTGTTGGTATTGGCAGTGATGATAGCACTCATAGCACTAGTGTTGTTGGTATTGGCAGTGATGATAGCACTCATAGCATTAGTGTTGTTGGTATTGGCAGTGATGATAGCACTGGTAGCACTAGTGTTGTTGGTATTGGCAGTGATGGTAGCACTCATAGCACTAGTGTTGTTGGTATTGGCAGTGATGATAGCACTCATAACACTAGTGTTGTTGGTATTGGCAGTGATGATAGCGCTGGTAGCACTAGTGTTGTTGGTAGTGGCAGTGATGATAGCGCTGGTAGCACTAGTGTTGTTGGTAGTGGCAGTGATGATAGCGCTGGTAGCACTAGTGTTGTTGGTAGTGACAGTGATGATAGGACTCATAGCACTAGTGTTGTTGGTATTGGCAGTGATTATAGCACTCATAGCACTAGTGTTGTTGGTATTAGCAGTGATGATAGCACTTATAGCACTAGTGTTGTTGGTAGTGACAGTGATGATAGCACTCATAGCACTAGTGTTGTTGGTATTGGCAGTGATGATAGCACTCATAGCACTAGTGTTGTTGGTATTGGCAGTGATGATAGCACTCATAGCATTAGTGTTGTTGGTATTGGCAGTGATGATAGCACTGGTAGCACTAGTGTTGTTGGTACTGACAGTGATGATAGCACTCATAGCACTAGTGTTGTTGGTAGTGGCAGTGATGATAGCGCTGTGTAGCACTAGTGTTGTTGGTAGTGGCAGTGATGATAGCGCTGGTAGCACTAGTGTTGTTGGTAGTGGCAGTGATGATAGCGCTGGTAGCACTAGTGTTGTTGGTAGTGGCAGTGATGATAGCGCTGGTAGCACTAGTGTTGTTGGTATTGGCAGTGATGATAGCGCTGGTAGCACTAGTGTTGTTGGTAGTGGCAGTGATGATAACACTCATAGCACTAGTGTTGTTGGTAGTGGCAGTGATGATAGCACTCATAGCACTAGTGTTGTTGGTAGTGGCAGTGATGATAGCACTCATAGCACTAGTGTTGTTGGTAGTGGCAGTGATGATAGCACTCATAGCACTAGTGTTGTTGGTAGTGGCAGTGATGATAGCACTCATAGCACTAGTGTTGTTGGTATTGGCAGTGATGATAGCGCTGGTAGCACTAGTGGTGTTGGTATTGGCAGTGATGATAACACTTATAGCACTAGTGTTGTTGGTACTGACAGTGATGATAGCGCTGGTAGCACTAATGTTGGTGATAGTATCAACGTTATAATGATGGTTAAGACAAAATAGCTGTAGTTATCTCTTCATCCACAGGTACGAGACTATCAAGTTTGCCCGTGCCACACTAACAGAAGCTGGCTGTCAAGACTTGATCAATGGTCTTGCCCAGCGTGGAGTCAAGGTGAGAGAGCGTGTACATGTGCACAACAGCTTGACCTTCACCGATGATATATATACCCAGCTGAACAACCTCTCTCAAACAACCCTCGGGTGTAGCTTTGTCAGGTGAGTAACTCTCGTGAGTGTTTTATCACCCATGCTCACTCCTGTTACTATTACCATAACCCATACTTACTCCTTTTATTATTAACATAACCAACACTCCTCCAACACTTCTGCAACAAATCCCGTCACCAACAGCCAGCCCACACTTTTGCATATGTATGTATGAATGGATGCATGTATGCATCCATACTGCATGGATTACGTGCAACTTTTGTGGGAAATGGGCCCACATACCTTGTGCAGATATTCAGGAATCACCTACAAGAAATATTAAACTAGGGAAGTGTTTTTTGGGTATGCCCAAATGAGATCGAACTGTGAAATAAAATCACATAGGTAATAAAAGATAATAACATCAAAACTACCTTCATAAAAAATCTGACAGCATTCTATAACAGATGGGAAAATAAAAAGTCTGGGCCAGATGGTGCTATCGCCCCTGGTACAAATGCTGTCCTGGTAGACAGTAACTGTAAGAATGGACAAATGAAAGTTGGTGGCCCGGAGAGAGACAGGAGCTCTAGTGGGGAAACAGGTGTAGACAAGGATATGCAAAAACCAATGTTACAAACTAGCAATACGACAGGAGATAGTAAACAAGTGGATGCCCCAAGAAATAGTGAAGATAAATTACCAGAAATAACAGATGAAGGCTCCATTCTTAGTACTAGTGATGAAGATAGTAATAAGACAGAAAACAAGCACTAGTAGAAAATAGTCACAAAAAAACAAGGCAAACAGAAACCAGGCCTATGCAAATTTTATGCACTTGGTATATGCAGGCATGGAATATCTGGAAAAACAGATGTGACGTGCAACTTTGACCACCCCAGAAAATGCGGCGCCCGAATGACAACAGGAAAATGCAACCTTCCTTCCTGTAAGCATTTCCACCCTGAAATGTGCCACTCATCAGTTCAAGAAAGACAGTGCTATAACTTATATTGTCAGGCACACCACCTAAAGGGGATAAGATACAGAACATCCAGACCATTGGAAAACCTGGGTAGCCACAGCCATTCCAGAGACAGAGGTTTTTTAGTGCCAGAAAGGAAAAAAAGCTGGGAGGAAATGACAGAAATCGTACACCAACTAAAATCATTCCTGGAGTGGAACCACAATCGATGGCCTCCACTCCAAAACAACATATATTACTGCCGGAATAAAAGACCTCCATACCACCAATCCAACGACATTCATCTTCGCAAATATACAGGGTCTAAAGCCAGCAGCGAACAACAAAATACCTTTCAACCGTGGACTTTTATAGAATTAAATGCAATGTTCGCGGTTTTCACACAGACCCACACAAAGGATCACTTGGACAATGAAATATGGATCCCGGGTTACAACCTATACACATGCGACAGAGAGAACAGACAAAAGGTTAAGGGGATGTGGTGGGGTTGGCCTGTATATCACAGAGTCACTTATATGCTCAGAACTACTAAATGTCTCAAATGATGAAGTTAAAAAATACCATACCACGGGTGGGGTTAGAACCCGCGATCAGAGAGTCCTAAAACTCCAGTCCGACGCGTTAGCCAGTGGGCAAGCTAGCTACAATAAGATTCATCCAATTAGGTATATTTCTACATCATAGAAAGGTTAGCATAGGCACCACTGTGTCCATAAATGCAAGATTTTACAGACGAATCACCAGCTAGCGTGGCCGTGACGAACTCTAGCTCAAGTCCCCTCAAACCCGTCAACATGACTCAAGAAATCGTAATGACACGATTGCAAACATACCATATAACATTGTAGAAATATACCTAGTTGGATGAATCTTATTGTGGCTAGCTGGCCCAGTGGATAACGCCCCGGTCTAGAGTTTTCAATCGTGTCATTACTATTACGTGAGTGATGTAGTTGACAGTAGAGATCGAGAACCAAAACCTGGTCTTCGTGGTTGTATACAAGCCTCCGGATGCAACGTCCCAACAATTCCAGGAACAGCATTTGAAAATTGACCACTGTCTGGAAAACCTTCCAGCTCCTGCCCCCAACATCTTGCTCCTTGGGAATTTCGACCTAAGGCACCTAAATTGGAGGAATATAGCAAATAATGTAGCAGAGATAACAGCAGGAGGCAGCTCAGATGAAAACTCGCACACAAACGAGCTTTTAAATCTCTGAACCAAATTCACCTTAAACCGAAAATAATAGAGCCAACAAGATTGGAGAATATACAGGACCACATCTTCACTAACAATAATGATCTGATTCGAAATATTACCATATCAAAAACAATATACTCAGATCACAACACAATAAAGGTTCAGACATGTATGCGGGGCTCCAGACCGATAAATCAGTCACGAAGGAGCCTTCACCAAATTCAACTTAAATTGGTGGGACCAAGTAAACCAAGTCCTAAATGATATAAATGATATAAACTGGGAAGATAGCCTAAGCAACACGGATCCAAACCTATGTCTAGAACAAATTAACTCTGTGGTACTCGAGGTATGCTAAAGACATATTTCTTTAAGGAAAAGGAGATGTAAACTAGAAAGAGAAAGGCACTTCCTATACAGGCGAAGGCAAAGAAAAACAGAGAGGCTGAAAGAGGCCGATATATTTGCAATACGTAGGGAGACACTGGTCAGAGAAATAGCAAACATCGAACTAAAGCTAAAGGAATCTTACAGGAATCAAGAAACGCGGGAAGAACTAGAAGTCATAAATGAAATTGAAAGAAACCCAAAGTATTTCTTTACTTATGCTAAATGAAAGTCGAGAACTACATCCAGTATTGAGCCCCTACTTAAAGGAGATGGATCCTACACAGATGACAACAAGGAAATGAGTGAGCTACTCAAGTCCAAATATGACTCAGTTTTTAGCGAGCCGCTAACCAGACTGAGATTCGAAGACCTAATTGATTTTTTATGAGAGAGAGAGAATTTGGTAGACACAAACCTATCTGATATTATCCTGACGCCAAATGACTTCGAAAAGGCGATACATGACATGGCCACGCACTCTGCCCCAGGCTCAGACTCATGGAACTCCGTGTTCATCAAGATACTCATCTGTTCATCAAGATACCCATCTAGATACTCATCAGTTACACAACCCATGGCAGCATGGGTTTAGAGCACGTCGTTCCTGTATGTCCCAACTACTGGACCACTATGACAAGGTCCTGGATTATCTAGAAGTCAAACAGAATGCAGATGCACTATACACAGACTTTGCAAAAGTAAGTGTGACCATGGTGTAATAGAGCACAAAATGCCTGGTAAGAGAATAACAGGAAAAGTGGTAGATGGATCTATAATTTCCTAACAAATAGAACACAAAGAGTAGTAGACAACAGAGTAAAGTCTGAGGCGGCTACGATAAAAAGCTCTGTTCCACAATGCACAGTACTAGCTCCCATGTTGTTCCTCATTATCATATCTGGCATCGACAGACAGGGATATAAGCCACAGTGCCGTGTCTTCCTTTGCAGATGACACCCGAATTTGCGTGACAGTGTCCTCCACTGAAGACACTGTAATACTCCAAGCAGACATCAACCATCTTTGAATGGGCCGCAGAAAACAATATGAAGTTCAATGATGAGAAATTTCAATTACTCCGATATGGAAAACGTGAGGAAAATAAAACTACATCGGAGTATAAAACAAATTCCAACCACATAATAGAGCGAAAAACTAATGATCATGTCAGAAGATCTCACCTTCAATAACTATAACATTGTATCAATCGAATCTGCTAGAAAATGACAGGATGAATAATGACAACCTTCAAAACCAGAGATGGTATGCCCATCCCTGATGGTATGCTTGTTCTTTCTAGGCTGGAATATTGCTGCACACTAACAACACCTTTCAAGGCAGGTGAAATTGCCAACCTAGAAAATGTACAGAGAATTTTCACGGCACACACAACTGCGATAAAACACCTCAATTAATGGGAACGCTTGAAGTTCCTCAACCTGTACTCCCTAGAACGCAGGCGGGAGAGATACATGATTATTTACTCTTGGAAAATCCTAGATTAGTACCAAACTTGCACACGAAAATCACTCCCTATGAAAGCAAAAGACTCGTCAGACCATGCAACACCACCCCAATGAAAAGAAGGGGTGCCACTAGCACGATAAGAGACAAGACAATAAGTGTCAGGTGCCCAAGACAGTTCAACTGCCTCCCAGCATACATAAGGGGATTACCAATAAACCCATTGCTGTCTTAAAGCAGGCACTGGACAGGCACCTAAAGTCAGTACCTGACCAACCGGGCTCTGGTTCGTACGTCACGTTGCGTGCAGCCAAAGTAACTGCATGGTTGACCAGGCCCTGATCGACCATGAGGCCTGGTCAACCATGCAGTTACTGGCTGCACAGACCGGCAGCGGTGCGTTGACCCTCGGAACCCTCTCCAGGTATATATACATACATACATACATATATATATATATATATATATATATATATATATATATATATATATATATATATATGTGTATGCACCTGGAGAAGAGAGGAGTGTAGAGTAGAGAGAGAGATTTTGGGAGATGTTAAGCGAATGTATAGGAACTTTTGAACCAAATGAGAGAGTAATTGTGGTAGGGGACCTAAATGCTAAAGTGGGAGAAACATGCAGAGAGGGTGTAGTAGGTAAGTTTGGGGTGCCAGGTGTAAATGATAATGGGAGCCCTTTGATTGAACTTTGTATAGAAAGGGGTTTAGTTATAGGTAATACATATTTTAAGAAAAAGAGGATAAATAAGTATACAAGATATGATGTAGGGCGTAATGACAGTAGTTTGTTGGACTATGTATTGGTAGATAAAAGACTGTTGAGTAGACTTCAGGATGTACATGTTTATAGAGGGGCTACAGATATATCAGATCACTTTTTAGTTATAGCTACAGTGGGAGTAAAAGGTAGATGGGATACAAGGAAAATAGAATCAGTAAGTAAAAGAGAGGTGAAGGTTTATAAACTAAAAGAGGAGGCAGTTAGGGTAAGATATAAACAACTATTGGAGGATAGATGGGCTAGTGAGAGTGTAGGCAATGGGGTCGAAAATGTATGGGGTAGATTTAAAAATGTAGTGTTAGAGTGTTCAGCAGAAGTTTGTGGTTACAGGCGAGTGGGTGCGGGAGGGAAGAGGGCGATTGGTGGAATGATGATGTAAAGAGAGTAGTAAGGAGAAAAAGTTAGCATATGAGAGGTTTTTACAAAGTAGAAGTGATGCAAGGAGGGAAGAGTATATGGAGAGAAAAGAGGGTTAAAAGAGTGGTGAAGCAATGTAAAAAAGAGCAGATGAGAGAGTGGGTGAGATGTTATCAGCAAATTTTGTTGAAAATAAGAAAAAATTTTGGAATGAGATTAATAAGTTGAGGAAGCCTAGAGAACAAATGGATTTGACAGTTAAAAATAGGAGAGGAGAGTTATTAAATGGAGAGTTAGAGGTATCAGGAAGATGGAGAGAATATTTTGAGGATTTGTTAAATGTTGATGAAGACAGGAAGCTGTGATTTCGTGTGTAGGGCAGGAGGAATAACATCTTGTAGGAGTGTGGAAGAGCCAGTTGTGGGTGTAGGGGAAGTTCGTGAGGCAGTGGTAGAATGAAAGGGGGTAAGGCAGCTGGGATTGATGGGATAAAGATAGAAATGTTAAAAGCAGGTGGGGATATAATTTTGGAGTGGTTGGTGCTATTATTTAATAAATGTATGGAAGAGGGTAAGGTACCTAGGGATTGGCAGAGAGCGTGTATTGTTCCTTTGTATAAAGGCAAAGGGGACAAAAGAGAGTGCAAAAATTATAGGGGAATAAGTCTGTTGAGTGTACCTGGTAAAGTGTATGGTAGAGTTATTATTGAAAGAATTAAGAGTAAAACAGAAAGAGGATAGCAGATGAACAAGGGGGCTTTAGGAAAGGTAGGGGTGTGTAGACCAAGTGTTTACAGTGAAACATATAGGTGAACAGTATTTGGATAAGGGTAAAGATGTTTTTGTGGCATTTATGGATTTGGAAAAGGCGTATGATAGGGTAGATAGGGGGCAATGTGGCAGATGTTGCAGGTGTATGGAATAGGAGGAAGGTTACTGAAAGCAGTGAAGAGTTTTTATGAGGATAGTGAGGCTCAGGTTAGAGTGTGTAGGAGAGAAGGGGACTATTTCCCAGTAAAAGTGGGCCTTAGACAAGGATGTGTGATGTCACCGTGGTTGTTCAATATATTTATAGATGGGGTTGTAAGAGAAGTGAATGCGAGGGTCTTGGCAAGAGGTGTTGGGCTAAAAGATAAAGAAGCAAATACAAAGTGGGAGTTGTCACAGTTGCTTTTGCTGATGACACTGTGCTTTTGGGAGATTCTGAAGAGAAGCTGCAGAGGTTGGTGGATGAATTTGGTAGGGTGTGTAAAGAAGAAAATTGAAAGTGAATATAGGAAAGAGTAAGGTGATGAGGATAAAAAAAAGAATAGGTGACGAAAGATTGGATATCAGATTGGAGGGAGAGAGTATGGAGGAGGTGAATGTATTCAGATATTTGGGAGTGGACATGTCGGCGGATGGGTCTATGAAGGATGAGGTGAATCATAGAATTGATGAGGGGAAAAGGGTGAGTGGAGCACTTCGGAGTCTGTGGAGACAAAGAACCTTGTCCATGGAAGTAAAGAGGGAATGTATGAAGTATAGTTATACCAACGCTCTTATATGGGTGTGAAGCATGGGTGATGAATGTTGCAACGAGGAGAAGGCTGGAGGCAGTGGAGATGTCATGTCTGAGGTCAATGTGTGGTGTGAATATAATGCAGAGAATTCGGAGTTTGGAAATTAGGAGGAGGTGCGGGATTACCAAAACGATTGTCCAGAGAGCTGAGGAGGGGTTGTTGAGGTGGTTTGGACATGTAGAGAGAATGGAACGAGACAGAGTGACTTCGAGAGTGTATAAATCTGTAGTGGATTGAAGGCGGGGTAGGGGTCGGCCTAGGAAAGGTTGGAGGGAGGGGTAAAGGAAGTTTTGTGTGCGAGGGCTTGGACTTCCAGCAAGCATGTGTGAGCGTATTTGATAGGAGTGAATGGAGGCATATGGTTTTAATACTTGACGTGCTGTTGGAGTGTGAGCAAAGTAACATTTATGAAGGGATTCAGGAAACCGGCAGGCCGGACTTGAGTTCTGGAGATGGGAAGTACAGTGCCGGCACTCTAAAGGAGGGGTGTTAATGTTGCAGTTTTATAACTGTAGTGTAAAGCACCCTTCTGGCAAGACAGTGATGGAGTGAATGATGATGAAAGTTTTTCTTTTCGGGCCACCCTGCCTTGGTGGGAATCGGCCGATGTGTTAATAAATAAAAAAATATATATATATATATATATATATATATATATATATATATATATATATATATATATATATATATATATATATATATATATATATATATATATGCAAAAAGATCACAGTAAACAGGTGATATCAAAATATGCAAGACAACCACTATGAAAAAATAGAGGAATTCCAAGCGCTTTCGTGACTACTCACATTATCAAGGAACTATAACAGGAAACATGACAAGAAGGGCTTATATAAGGGGTGAGACTACACCTCACAGTCACATCACACTAACAAAGACTACACCTCACATTAGCGTAACATCGCTAATGTAAAATTTATGAAATAGCTAATGATTTAAAATACCCAAGAAACATAACTGATAAATCTTTTAAAATAGCTAGAAATACTTTTTACAATCCAAAAAGGGACAACCAACCTTATTCAACCAAAAATATGTTGGTTCTCCCTTACCATGAAAACTTGGTTGATATGCCTTCCTTTCTTAAGAATTTTAATATCAAAGTTGTATTTAAAAATCTTGATACAGTAAAAAGACTTTTGATAAAAAATTCCCCCCAAAATGCTGACGGATGTGTCTATAAGATTCCCT
This sequence comes from Cherax destructor, assembly GCA_009830355.1. NCBI lineage: Eukaryota > Metazoa > Arthropoda > Malacostraca > Decapoda > Parastacidae > Cherax > Cherax destructor. Next base: position 81,093 of record WNWK01002552.1, on the reverse strand, counting down.
GTAAAATATGCGATAAAGTTTATTATGGTCAAACTGGTAAAAGTCTTGAACTAAGATTAAAACAACATAAATATAGCATTAGAACTGGACAAGATTCTAATGCTCTATTTATTCATGTGAAGATTTTAACCATCCAATTGATTTTCAAAATGCTGAGAAGGTTGTATCAAGCAAGTCCATGGTTGAGAGAAATATAATAGAATCATGTTTCATTAAAAGCAGTTTTGAAAATAATATGAATATTTCTTTTGGTTTATATAAATTGGATTCATTTATAATTAATAAAATTTGGGAAGAATTTAATGATAAATTGGACTAATCTTAATTCTTGGGAAGAGTTTCAGGTCCTTTCTTATGTTCCTCTTCACAGAGTCGTGCGATGTTACGCTAATGTGAGGTGTAGTCTCTGTTAGTGTGATGTGACTGTGAGGTGTAGTCTCACCCTTATATAAGCCCTTCTTGTCATGTTTCCTGTTATAGTTCCTTGATAATGTGAGTAGTCACGAAAGCGCTTGGAATTCCTCTATTTTTCATAGTGGTTGTCTTGCATATATATATATATATATATATATATATATATATATATATATATATATATATATATATATATATATATATATATATATATATATATATATATATATAATCAGTGACAAAGATGTAACAATATGTACTAGACATGTGTCTCTCACCTCGTGTACTGTATATGCCATCTTTATATCAACAATGTATCTCTCAAATCTTTTGTACCATATTATGTAATAAAACATACCTATTGGTAAAAAAAAAATTAAAAGATGGTGGTAGGAGAAGTGGAATATTCAAATGGCATCAGGAAGAAATCCAAATATTCTTCCTTGAAGCCTTTTATCCACTTCTCCGAGGCTATGGGTCCCACAATTTGTACCAGAGGTGGACCCCATCCTGTATATATATATATATATATATATATATATACATGCCTCAATGTTGAAACCAACTCAGCTCGGTTTTGGTGTTCAACAAGGCTGTGAAGCAGCTGCCCATGCAGCCCGAGTATACATCAACAACATGTCCAATGAAAAAGCTTTAATCAAATTGGACTTTGCTAATGCTTTCAACTCAGTCAGAAGGGATGCTGCTCTCCAAGCAGTTTCTAGGCACTTTCCTTCCCTCTATCCTTTCATAGAATCGTGTTACAGTGTGGCTTCTAAACTTTTGTTTGGGGACCATGAAATTGACTCGTGTGAGGGTGTGCAACAGGGGACCCTCTTGCTCCCTTTCTATTCTGTCTAGCCATCAAGGATGTCATAGAAGCATTGTCCAGTGAGCTCAATATCTGGTTCTTGGATGATGGCACCCTAGCTGGCACTGCACAATCTCTCCTAGGAGACATCAGGAAAATTAAAGATATGGTAGGTAGCCTGGGCCTATCTTTAAACCCCACCAAATGTGAGATAGTTTCCACCAATCCACAGATGATCCAGGACATTAGGGCTGTTTTACCAGGGCACGAGCCATCGATCCAGCCAACAGCACTCTCCTTGGTGCTCCTCTTGGGCCCAATGCCATCGATCTGGTCCTGGAAAAAAATCTCCGACCTCAGGACGATGGAAGGTAGGATGAAAGACATCGATACACATGATGCCTTCTACTACTCACCAGGTGCCTGTCAATCCCAAAACTTACATACTTCCTGAGATGCTCCCAGCCTTCAACAGCCCGAAACTCGAGGAATACGACTCTCTCCTCAAGACCATGCTAGAGATGTATTGAATCTTTCCCTCGATGATGGACAGTGGTTGCAAGCCTCACTTCCAGTCAGACTTGGGGGGCTGGGAGTACGCAAATCCTCCCAGATTGCCCTACCAGCCTTCTTATCCTCTTCCATAGCATCAAATGAGCTAATAAAACAAATTCTTCCAGACAACCTCAGTGATTCAGCAGGAATACAGGACCCTAGCTACACCATTGCCATCACTGAATGGGAGACTCTTGCTGCTCCAACACCAAAACCTAGTGAAGAACTGGCCTACAAACAGTCAAGCTGGGACGGCCCCATCGCTGAAAAGATACTTGTCAATATGCTCAGGGGCTCAGGGCCGTAACATCAGACAGGGAGACTGCCCGTCTCCTAGCTGTGAGTGCACCTCACTCTGGGGACTTCCTCCAAACAGTTCCCATTTCGGCCATGGGAACACGCCTCGACCCTAAGACCCTTCGTATTGCAGTGGCTCTGCGCCTTGCTGCCCCTATTCACACGGAATATACGTGTATTTGCAGCGATGCGCAAGCCGACCAATATGGTCTACATGGTCTTAACTGTTCTAAAACCAAGGGTTGGCATGCAAGACACAATGAGGTCAACGACATCATAAAGAGAACCCTTGCTACAGCTGGATGCCCAGCCGAGAGAGAGCCTCGATCACTAGCAGCCAACAACGCCCACAACCCAGCAAACCGCCCCGACGGGATCACCATCTATCCTTGGAAGAATGGCAAGCTCTTAGCATGGGATTATACCTGTGTGTCGACACTGGCTGACACCTACATCCATCACAGTGTTGGGCGACAGGGAGGAGCTGCTGACCACAGAGAGGAGTACAAGATCGGCAAGTACAGGGACATAAGCCAACAGTATAAATTTGTCCCAGTGGGATCAGAGACCTTGGGAGCGTGGGGAAAAAATGCAACACGTTTCCTTAAAGAACTGGGTTCCAGACTCATCGACACCACCAGGGACCCAAGAGCAGCCACGTTCATGTTCCAGCGTCTCAGCGTGGCCATCCAGAGGGGAAACGCATGCTGCATACTTGGCTCGCGTCCGGATTCGGAGGAACTGGAGGAGATTCATAATCTTTGACATATTGTACCATTGTATTCATGTTTGTGTTTTCTATAAATGTATTCTGTCTATTAATAAAGCATTTATATGCATGAAAAATATATATATATATATATATATATATATATATATATATATATATATATATATATATATATATATATATATATATATATATATATATAAGCACATCGGTCGTCTCCAACAAAGGCAGGATGGCCCGAAAAAGAAAAACTTTCATCATCATTTACTCCATCACTGTCTTGCCAGAGGCGTGCTTACACTACAGTTAACAAACTGCAACATTAACACCCCTCCTTCAGAGTGCAGACACTGTACTTCCCATCTTCAGGACTCAAGTCCGGCCTGCCGGTTTCTCTGAATCCCTTCATAAATGTTACCTTGCTTACACACCAACAGCTCGTCAAGTCCTAAAAACCATTTGCCTTCATTCGTTCCAATCTAACACGCTCATGCATACTTGCTGGAAGTCAAAGGCCAATCTCACACAAAACCTTCTTTATCCCCTCCATCCAACCTTTCCTAGGCCGACCCCTACCTCGCCCTCCCTCCACTTGAGGTTTATACACTCTCGAAGTCATTCTATTTTGTTCCATCCTCTCTACAAGTCTGAACCACCACAACAACCTCTTTTCAGCCCACTGGATAATAATTTTGGTAATCCCGCACCTCCTAATTTCCAAATCACGAATTCTCTGCATTATATTCACACCACACATTGCCCTCAGACATGACATCTCCACTGCCACCAGTCTTCTACTTGTTGCAATATTTACCTCCCTTGCTTCACACCCATATAAAATAGTTCGTACAAGTATATTCTCATACATTCCTCTCTTTGGTTCCGTGGACTAAGTTCTTTGTCTCCACAGACTCCTAAGTGCTCCACTCACCTTTTTCCCCTCATCAATTTTATGATTCATCTCATCTTTCATAGACCCATCAGTTGAAACGTCCACTCCTAAATATCTGAATATATTCACCTCCTCCATACTCTCTACCTCCAATCTGATATTAAATATTTTGTCACCTAATTTTTTTTGTTATCTTCATCACCTTTCTCTTTCCTATATTCACTTTTAATTTTCTTCTTTTACATACCCTACCAAATTCTTCCACCTACCTCTGCAACTTTTCTTCTGAATCTCCCAAAAGCACAGTGTCATCAGCAAAGATCAATTGCGACAATTCTCACTCTGTGTTAGATTCTTTATCTTTTAACCCCACACCTCTTGCAAACACCCGAACATTCACTTCTCTTACAACCCCATCTATAAATATATCTTGAACAACCATGGTGACCTCACACATTTTTGTCTATGGCGTACTATTACTGGGAACTAATCTCGCTCTCTCGTACATACTCTAACCTGAGCCTCACTATCCTCATATAAACTCTTTACTGCTTTCAGTAACCTATCTCCTATTCCATACATTTGCAGCAACTGCCACAGTGCCTCCCTATCCACCCTGTCATACGCCTTTTCCTAATCCATAAATGCCACAAAAACCTCTTTTCTCTTATATATATACTGTTCACTTATATGTTTCACTGTAAACACTTGGTCTACACACCCCCTAGCTTTCCTAAAGCCTCCTTGTTCATCTGCTATTCTACTCTCCGTCTTCCTCTTAATTCTTTCAATAATAACTCTACCATTCACTTTACCAGGTATACTCAACAGACTTATTCCCCTGTAATTTTTGCACTCTCTTTGTCCCCTTTGCTTTACACAAAGGAACTGTGCATGGTCTCTGCCAATCCCAAGGTACTTAACCCTCTTCCAAACATTTTTTAAATAAAAGCACCAACCACTCCAAAACTATATCCCAACTGCTTTTAACATTTCTATCTTTATACCATCAATCACAGCTGTCTTACCCCCTTTCATTCTACCCACTGCCTCACGAACTTCCCCACACTCACAACTGGCTCTTCCACACTCCTACAAGATGTTATTCCTCCTTGCCCTATACACGAAATCACAGCTTCCCTGTCTTCATCAACATTTAACAATTCCTCAAAATATTCCCTCCATCTTCCCGATACCTCTAACTCTCCATTTAATAACTCTACTCTCCTATTTTTAACTGTCAAATCCATTCGTTACCTAGGCTTCCTCAACTTATTAATCTCACTCCAAAGCTTTTTCTTATTTTCAACAAAATTTGTTGATAACATCTCACCCATTCACTCATTTGCTTTCTTTTTACATTGCTTCACCACTCTCTTAACCTCTCTTTTTTCTCTTCATATACTCCTCCCACCTTGCATCACTTCTACTTTGTAAAAACCTCTCAAAACAACAAACTACTGTCATTACGCCTTCATTTCTTGTATACTTTAGCATTTAGGTCCCCTTCCACAATTACTCTCTCACTTGGTTCAAAAGTTCCTACACACTCAAATCACATCTTCCAAAATCTGTCTCTCTCCTCTAAACTCCTCTCTTCTCCAGGTGCATACACACTTATTATGACCCACTTTTCACGTCCGACCCTTATTTTAATCTGCATAATCCTTGAATGTATACATTTATATTCCCTCTTCTCCTTCCACTACTGATCCTTCAACATTATTGCTACCCCTTCTTAGCTTTAACTCTCTCAGATACTCCTGACTTAATCCCATTTATCTCTCCCCATTGAAACTCACTTACCCCCTTCAGCTTTGTTTCACTTAGAGCCAGGATATTCAACTTCTTTTCATTCATAACATCAGCAATCATCTCTTTCTTATCATCCGCACTACATCCACGCACATTCAGACAACCCAGTTTTATAAAGTTTTTCTTCAACTCTTTTTTAGTATTTTCTACAGGAGAAGGGGTTACTAGCCCATTGCTCTTGGCATTTTAGTCTCCTCATCCGACACGCATGGCTAACGGAGGAAAGATTCTTGTCCACTTCCCCATGGAGAATAGAGGAAATAAAGAAGAACAAGAACTATTAAGAGCAAGAGGTAAAACCTAGATGTGTGTATGTATATACGTATAATCATGTCCATGACTGTGTATTGTGACATAAGTGTAAGTAGAAAGTAGCAAGATATACCTGTTATCCAGCATGTTTATGAGACAGAAAAGAGGGATACCAGCAATCCTACCATCAGTTACAGGTTTCTGTTTCACACTCAATTGGCAGGACGGTAGTACCTCCCTGGGTGGTTGCTGTCTACCAACCTGCTATCTATAATATATATATATATATATATATATATATATATATATATATATATATATATATATATATATATATATATATATGCAAAAAGATCACAGTAAACAGGTGATATCAAAATATGCAAAACAACCACTATGAAAAAATAGAAGAATTCCAAGCGCTTTCGTGACTACTCACATTATCAAGGAACTATAAAAGGAAACGTGAGAAGAAGGCTTATAAAGATTCAGAATACACCTCACAGTCACATCACACTAACAAAGACAACACCTGACGGATGTGTCTATAAGATTCCCTGTAAAATATGCGATAAAGTTTATAATGGTCAAACTGGTAAAAGTCTTGAACTAAGATTAAAACAACATAAATATAGCATTAGAACTGGACAAGATTCTAATGCTCTATTTATTCATGTGAGAGACTTTAACCATCCAATTGATTTTCAAAATGCTGAGAAGGTTGTATCAAGCAAGTCCATGGTTGAGAGGAATATAATAGAATCATGTTTCATTAAAAGCAGTTTTGAAAATAATATGAATATTTCTTTTGGTTTATATAAATTGGATTCATTTATAATTAATAAAATTTGGGAAGAATTTAATGATAAATTGGACTAATCTTAATTCTTGGGAAGAGTTTCAGGTCCTTTCTTATGTTCCTCTTCACAGAGTCGTGAGATGTTACGCTACTGTGAGGTGTTGTCTTTGTTAGTGTGATGTGACTGTGAGGTGTATTCTGCCTCTTTATAAGCCTTCTTCTCACGTTTCCTTTTATAGTTCCTTGATAATGTGAGTAGTCACGAAAGCGCTTGGAATTCTTCTATTTTTTCATAGTGGTTGTTTTGCATATATATATATATATATATATATATATATATATATATATATATATATATATATATATATATTATATATATATATATATATATATATATAGTTTTTATATATATATATATATATATATATATATATATTATTTATATATATATATATATATATATATATATATATATATATATATATATATATATATATATGATTTATTAGACATTTTTCACTGAAAACATGCGTAAATAAAATTCCTTTGTGCACCCAACCAACCTTAGAATCCTCACATAACCTAACATAATGTAATTTATTTTAGCTTAAGTCTGCTATGTATATCATAATCTGTTTAATAAAACTTAAAAATCTATTAAACATATTTTTCTCTTACGTTGAGAAAGATTTCCGCAGATTTATTGCTGCACTTTCTGTGCCGTTAACGGAGACATGAACACAGGTTCTGTTTCAGATTCTTTCCTGTACGAAGCTTCGTAGCTCAGCGGTAAAGCTTGACCTGCCATCACCAGGGCTACGGTTCCAACCTGCCTACCACTTTCTGCTTATTCATTTTTTTTATTACATAAACTGAGTTCTCATTCATATATATGTAGTGGTGAATAGGTAAAATTTGCGATTTTGGCTAAAATAACAACTCTCTTCTTGCCGAATAAGGCAAGTGAAAATTTGTGTAATATAAAATATATTTAGTTGGATTAGCCTAACTTAAATTGCGTTTGTTACAATAAGGTAAGGAAAGTTTTCTAAGGTTCTTTTGGTATAAAATTATTAATATTTACATTAACATAAATGGAAAAAAAACAATCTCTAAACGTATAAGAATTTTTTTTAGAAAGGATTTTAATTAAATGAGTTCTTGATAATTGACCAATTTTACCTAATCAGCAAGACATATAGTATATATATGTATATATATATATATATATATATATATATATATATATATATATATATATATATATATATATATATATATATATATATATATATATATATATATATATATTTTGTCGTGCCGATTAGGTAAAACTTGCGATTTTGGCTTAAATAGCAACGCTCTTCTTGCCATATAAGACAAGCGAAAATTTGTGTATGCAATAATTTCGCAAAAATCATTCTAAATATAACGAAAAAAAATATATTTCATTGTGTTTGTTTATTATTAAATTATTGTAAAAGTATTTAAAATATATTTAGTTGGGTTAGGCTAAATTAAATTGCGCTTGTTATAATAAGGTTAGGTAGGTTTTCAAAGTTTCTCTTGGTACAAAATTATAAATTTTTACATTAACATAAATGAAAAAAATATATCTTTAAACGTATAAGAGAAAATTTTAGAAAGAACTTAATTTTAAATGAGTTCTTGCTAATTGACCAGTTTTACCTAATCGGCACGACATATATATATGTATTTGTTTCTTAGAACGTTTTTATGGATGTATTTGTGAAAATACATGAGAAATACATGTACAGTTGCCATGACCATTGCCTCATTCACTGCCTTACAACACTTCTGTGTAAATGATACCAGTGAGTTATATTTTCCTTACACTTGTGCCAGACGTGTTGGACATACTCAACCACATGTGCCAGACGTGTTGGACATACTCAACCACATGTGCTAGACGTGTTGGACATACTCAACCACATGTGCCAGACGTGTTGGACATACTCAACCACAAGTATAGATGCAAAATATTTGCTCCAACATTTTCCTGAAATCTATGTGGACGAGAATCCATCAGCGATTGATCCCTAATATATATGCAAACAGTATTATGTACATTGTGTGTGCTGACATATGTATGAGTATAATTATATGTATTTGGGTGTTTGATTATGTATGTGTTTTACTGCGAGTGTCATTTAGTGTTTCAGTTTGTCTTGCTATGTTTCTATGTTAATTATGATGATGTACAGGTGTGTGGAGTTTGCTTCATTATGTTGTGGTTGTCTCAAGGTTATTGCAAGTACCTATGTATTCTTAGTCATATAATGTAGTTTTAAATGTTGAGAGGTTATTGTAAAAGTGACTCTGTATTGTCGTGTATTAAAAATGTACATATTCGTAGATATATAATACAGTCCGTAATTTCTCTCCTTCCTTTCCCATTTTTCTTCCCTTTCCTACCTGTATTTTTCTTGTCCCACTCTGTGACAATGGAGATGTTTTCACAAAAAATCCTTTTTTTTTTATATGGATGGGATAGTCCATCTTGAGAGATGGAAATTGCCAAGTTTTAGCAACTCCATCTCTACTGTAACAAATCTTGAAGATCTGGTGGCTGATGAGCCTCAGTGGAATAGATGACGATATTCTCATTGGCCTACTGAAGGCGCCTGCTCATAGCTCGTCAGGATGAAAGATTTCAATACTATGTAGGTAACCTGTCCTATAAGATGGAATCTGAGAGGGAATGTTAGCTAGGTTTTGTTCCCACTATGTATATCATATAGAATGTTAGCTAGGTTTCGCTCCCACTATGTATATCATATAGAATGTTAGCTAGGTTTTGTTCCCACTATGTATATCATATAGAATGTTAGCTAGGTTTTGTTCCCACTATGTATATCATATAGAATGTTACCTAGGTTTTCTTCCCACTATGTATATCATATAGAATGTTAGCTAGATTTTCTCTTATCAATATGTTTTATCAAAAATAAAAATGTTAGCTAGGTTTTGTTCCCACTATGTATATCATATAGAATGTTAGCTAGGTTTTCTTCCCACTATGTATATCATATAGAATGTTAGCTAGGTTTTGTTCCCACTATGTATATCATATAGAATGTTAGCAAGGTTTTGTTCCCACTATGTATATCATATAGAATGTTAACTAGGTTTTGTTCCCACTATGTATATCATATAGAATGTTAGCTAGGTTTTGTTCCCACTATGTATATCATACAGAATGTTAGCAAGGTTTTGTTCCCACTATGTATATCATATAGAATGTTAGCTAGGTTTTGTTCCCACTTTGTATATAATATAGAATGGTGCAGCAGAAAATTACTGATCTATCCAATTTTCTATAACATAAATCCAACACTACATCATTACAGTCAACCTTACTCCAACAATACACCATCATTACCATCACAATCACTCCACTACATCATTACCATCACAATCACTCCACTACACCATTACCATCACAATCACTCCACTACATTATTACCATTACAATCACTCCAACACTACACCACCATTACCATCCCTCACACTATCACTTCACCAATATTAACATCCCAAACACTCCAACACTACACCACCATTAACATCCCACACACTCCAACACTACACCACCATTAATATCCCACACACTTCAACAATACACCACCATTAACATCACAATCACTACACTACACCATTACCATCACAATCACTCCACTACACCATTACCATCACAATCACTGCAACACTACACCACCATTACCATCACTCACACTCCAACTGTACACCACCATTACCATCACTCACACTCCAACAGTACACCACCATTATCATCACTCACACTCCAACACTACACCACCATTACCATCACTCACACTATATCAATTTGTTATTTTGGGTTTTGGAGGCGTGGTTGAAATGATAAGGCTTCGGAGGCTTCTACTTTATTAAAATAAAGTGCGATGGTACACAGGCTGTGTGTTCTGTGGCCATGGCCTGTAGGGCCATGCCTGCGAGAGAGAGAGGAGAGTGAGGCCTGTTACTCTAGTGAAGGCAGCTGCGTGAGTGAGGGAGAGGCAGGGGTGTCGCAGACTGACGTGGGTAGGCCTACAGAGGGCAGCACTGGAGTGCTGCGAAATATGAACTCAGTTGGCAGACAGCATGGCTATATGTCCAGACAGTATGGCTGTCTATATCGCTCGGCTACCTACCCATGGTCGACCATGATCATGACTGACAGTAAAAAAAAAACTTGGTCTCTCTCTCGCAAGAACAGGCACAGAACACGAAAGAAAAACATATATACATAAACATATGGACATGGAAAAAAAAACTTCCTCCAGAGAGGGAAGAAAAAAAGGTGTGCTTTGTGGTCTAAGCCAGTGAGCGCCGATGCAGCCCTGCACGCCTTCCTGCGTCTGGACAGATACTGCAACATGGGAAACATAGCTGCGGCTGAGCTGTGATGTAACATGGCACGGTCTCCTCTGGGAGGTGAAGCAGACATCGTAGTAGTCACTGCAGGGTTCAATCAACATGGGGCACAACCTGCTGGTGCCCTCGAGTGAGGCGTCGTCAGTAGTCGCAACTGGGCAGGACTTCTGCTGACAAGCAAATCAGGAGGACATTCCTCGACTGGTACTGTCGCTGGAGCTGGAGTTGCTGGCGAGTGTGGAGTGAATCGTGACAGGGACGACTCGGCGAAACATCTGGAGGTCGTATCAGCATACACCTTACTGCAGTGAGTGGGCTAGCAGTCAAAGTGACATCAACTTTGTGCAGGCTGCTCACTGAAGCTGTGACACGAGGCTGACAGTCGCCTGCCAACAGGCTTAACTGTAGCTTGATGAGTGTCACTCTCTCGACAGTTGAAGTTACAGAAGAGGAAATGTCTAAGTGTCCCCAGACTGGTCATCTACAAATAACTGGACTGACGGTCAAGGAGGTGAAGTGGAACAGTCTCGATGGGAGAATCGTCGCAGGTATGATTCAGCAGAGGCATCTACGAGCGGCGAACAATAAGAGCTTTCTGTACAAGGCGCTCGATGCTCGTAACTGATGCCTGGACTTGACAAATGTCAGCTGTCAAGCATGCGGGGTCACACCGGGTGACAAAGTAACACACAGGTGCTACATAGGACATATGAGAAACTGCACACACATACTACATGTGGTACACCATTGCTTACTAACAAATGACGCTTTTCTGTGCAAAAATCGTTACTAAGCAATACTCGAACATGTGAGAATACTGACTGAGAGGAATTAATGAACACTCGACATATATCTTCTCTCAAACTTCTCGACAATAATGAAAATAAAATGCTCACTGTGAAACTAAAACACTCAGGACATCATGTGGTGATGTCAGGTGTGACGTCGTGAGGTGATGTCATGGAGTGACATCGCGAGTGACGTCAGCAGACGTCGTGGGTGACGTCGCGAGGAACTTCAGGCAACATCGTGGGTGACGTGAAGTGATGTCCTGGAGTGACGTCGTGATGGATATCATGGGGTGACATAGCGAGTGACATCAGGCAGACATCATGGGGACGGCAGCATCATGACGTCAGCACAATGGTGACATCATGGCTTGGTAACCCACATGGCTTGCTCACACCCCACATGGCTTGCTGTTCACGTGGCTTGGTGATCATCCCACGTGGCTTACTCCACGTGGCTTCGAGTTGCCTCGGACACTCGGATACACAGTTCTGGCAAGAATTCACAAGGAAATTCACAGAAAACAGGAGAGAGGGAGTGGGCAGTGGTGAGTGGAGTGAGTCGGCGGCATGAGTGTTATGGTAAAGCATGGGTGAGTGGCCAGGAACCCGGCCGTTCCCTACCCTCACCTCACCAATACACGAGGGAGACACCCACATTAGACGCTGAAATCACCACAAACTCACCTCTGACTTGTTGAAAAAGTCGTGATGAGCTGAACAACAACAGCAGAACATGCTTGAAAGGCTGAGCATGTGACTGAGAAACAGCATGGGACGCTGTGGGTAGAGTCAGTGACGACATTTCTGTCATTTCTCGGAGAATTCAACAAATTTCGGCCTGGATCCTGCTTGTACCTGTGTCTGGATGCTGAGATTTGCAGACACAACATCAGGATAACTCGTTGAGAGACGGATGCTTCTTGTGTAGAGTGATGAAGTGAAGATGACTTCATTCCTCTTCCTTCCCTCCTCGGGGCAAACACAACTGCTGCGAGGCACTGCTGCCACCATTTATAACGATGGTTATTTGGCATTTTGGAAGCGTAGTTGAAATGATAAGGTGTCTGAGGCTTCTAATTTATTAAAATAAAGTGCGAGGGTACAGAGGCTGTGTTCTGTGTCCATGGCCCATAGGGCCATGCTCGCGAGAGAGAGAGAGAGAGAGAGAGGAGAGTGAGGCCTGTTACTCTAGTGAAGGCAGCTGCGTGAGTGAGGGAGAGGCAGGGGTGTCGCAGACTGACGTGGGTAGGCCTACAGAGGGCAGCACTGTAGTGCCGCAAAATATGAACTCAGCTGGCAGACAGCATGGCTGTCTATGCAGACAGTATGGCTGTCTATGCAGACAGTATGGCTGTCTACAACACTCCAACAGTACACAACCATTACCATCACTCACACTACACCACTACACCACCATTAACATCACTCATACTTCATTGCCATCACCCTCCAACACTGTACTACCATATGCCACCATTAACATCACCCACACTTTTAAAAAATGCCACAATTACCGTCATTCACACTCCACCACTGCTACCATTACCATTTCCTACTCTCACATTGCCACCATTGCCATTACCTATTCCCACCACTGCCACCATTACAATTACCTACTTTCACCACTGCCACCATTACCATTACCTACTTTCACCACTTCCACCATTACCATTACCTACTCTCACCACTTCTACCAACAATACTCAAACACTACTGCTACCACTAACATTACTCACAATCCTCCAACATTACTACCACCATCACATATACTTCCTTTGTGTGGAATTAAGGCAGTGTGTGTTGAGGGGAGGGGGCACGACTGGGTAGGGTTAGTGGTTCCTGGTTAAGTCGTGAAATTCAGCCTGAAGCCTGCTGCTCCACTCCAGGGTAACTTCTATCAATGTGCACTATCCTTTATTCCAAACAGTAGGCAGTGTGTTGTGAGAGACCGTAGCTTGTCCAGGTCCTTAGTACTGGAGTTACCCAACCTGCACACAAGCCCCAATAAGTGCGCACTTAATACCTAGGGTACGTACTTACATGCAAGATAGTAGATGGGTGTGCATCTGTATACATGTTGGATGAGTCATAGTCAACGATCTCATTGTAGTGAGCTTTTGTGGTATAAGTCTGTATCAAGGGAGGTACGGGTAAATCCGTGAAATCTGCAAAGGAAGTAGGCCTCGTGGATAACCAGTGTAAATGCAACTGACTCTGCCAGCCTGGGCCTATAGCTTAATTAATATATGGAACATATAATTACTACTTTAAGCTAACGACTATCTCTGCCGTAGCTTAAATATATGTAGAAGTAATGTAGTAATTGTAGTGTATAACTAGCCTAGAAGTTACGAGGCTAATTCTTAGAATTAAGGATATGCAGAATTGATAATTCTCTTAAGCGTCTCCCTTAACTCCCCTCGTCCCCACATTCCCCCCACTGAGGGTGGGTATAACAGTTCTATGGAATCATGAAATTCCCAACAAGGTCATGGGCTATCGCGCCCTGCGGTGTCTCCAGAGCTTTTGAAGGCTCCGTCGGAGTCGCCGGGTGACTCATGGGGTCTAGCTCTCGTTGGGCAGTTCAGGGTATGTGGCCCCGGTCTGTTGGTAGAGACCACACAGTGACGTTTCCCCCATGGTGTTCAATAGTGGGGATGGCAAGCTTCAAGGGTGCTGGTCGGCCTCCCGTGTCTGAATCTGAATAAATGAGCCCCTGACTCAGGGTTACATGAAGGTCGTCTACGGGTATGCCGCCAAGGCAGACAACGCCTTAATTGGTTGTTGACACTCTGGGTGTCCTGTGGTATCCAGTAGGACTGGAGTAATTGGTGGAGAGTATCTTGGACTGTACCTTGTGACACTCCGGTGGGCATCATTAACAATCAGCCTAGTCATCTAATCGTGTTTGGGTAGTAATATAGAAGGTACAGAAGAGGAAATGTCTAAGTGTCCCCAGACTGGTCACCTACAAATAACTGGACTGACGGTCAAGGAGGTGAAGTGGAACAGTCTCGATGGGAGAATCGTCGCAGGTATGATTCAGCAGAGGCATCTACGAGCGGCGAACAATAAGAGCTTTCTGTACAAGGCGCTCGATGCTCGTAACTGATGCCTGGACTTGACAAATGTCAGCTGTCAAGCATGCGGGGTCACACCGGGTGACAAAGTAACACACAGGTGCTACATAGGACATATGAGAAACTGCACACACATACTACATGTGGTACACCATGGCTTACTAGCAAATGACGCTTTTCTGTGCAAAAATCGTTACTAAGCAATACTCGAACATGTGAGAATACTGACTGAGAGGAATTAATGAACACTCGACATATATCTTCTCTCAAACTTCTCGACAATAATGAAAATAAAATGCTCACTGTGAAACTAAAACACTCAGGACATCATGTGGTGATGTCAGGTGTGACGTCGTGAGGTGATGTCATGGAGTGACATCGCGAGTGACGTCAGCAGACGTCGTGGGTGACGTCGCGAGGAACTTCAGGCAACATCGTGGGTGACGTGAAGTGATGTCCTGGAGTGACGTCGTGATGGATATCATGGGGTGACATAGCGAGTGACATCAGGCAGACATCATGGGGACGGCAGCATCGTGACGTCAGCACCATGGTGACATCATGGCTTGGTAACCCACATGGCTTGCTCACACCCCACATGGCTTGCTGTTCACGTGGCTTGGTGATCATCCCACGTGGCTTACTCCACGTGGCTTCGAGTTGCCTCGGACACTCGGATACACAGTTCTGGCAAGAATTCACAAGGAAATTCACAGAAAACAAGAGAGAGGGAGTGGGCAGTGGTGAGTGGAGTGAGTCGGCGGCATGAGTGTTATGGTAAAGCATGGGTGAGTGGCCAGGAACCCGGCCGTTCCCTACCCTCACCTCACCAATACACGAGGGAGACACCCACATTAGACGCTGAAATCACCACAAACTCACCTCTGACTTGTTGAAAAAGTCGTGATGAGCTGAACAACAACAGCAGAACATGCTTGAAAGGCTGAGCATGTGACTGAGAAACAGCATGGGACGCTGTGGGTAGAGTCAGTGACGACATTTCTGTCATTTCTCGGAGAATTCAACAAATTTCGGCCTGGATCCTGCTTGTACCTGTGTCTGGATGCTGAGATTTGCAGACACAACATCAGGATAACTCGTTGAGAGACGGATGCTTCTTGTGTAGAGTGATGAAGTGAAGATGACTTCATTCCTCTTCCTTCCCTCCTCGGGGCAAACACAACTGCTGCGAGGCACTGCTGCCACCATTTGTAACGATGGTTATTTGGCATTTTGGAAGCGTAGTTGAAATGATAAGGTGTCTGAGGCTTCTAATTTATTAAAATAAAGTGCGAGGGTACAGAGGCTGTGTTCTGTGTCCATGGCCCATAGGGCCATGCTCAGAAGAGAGAGAGAGAGAGAGAGGAGAGTGAGGCCTGTTACTCTAGTGAAGGCAGCTGCGTGAGTGAGGGAGAGGCAGGGGTGTCGCAGACTGACGTGGGTAGGCCTACAGAGGGCAGCACTGGAGTGCCGCAAAATATGAACTCAGCTAGCAGACAGCATGGCTGTCTATGCAGAAAGTATGGCTGTCTACAACACTCCAACAGTACACAACCATTACCATCACTCACACTACACCACTACACCACCATTAACATCACTCATACTTCACCATTGCCATCACCCTCCAACACTGTACTACCATATGCCACCATTAACATCACCCACACTTTTAAAAAATGCCACAATTACCGTCATTCACACTCCACCACTGCTACCATTACCATTTCCTACTCTCACCATTGCCACCATTGCCATTACCTATTCCCACCACTGCCACCATTACAATTACCTACTTTCACCACTGCCACCATTACCATTACCTACTTTCACCACTTCCACCATTACCATTACCTACTCTCACCACTTCTACCAACAATACTCAAACACTACTGCTACCACTAACATTACTCACAATCCTCCAACATTACTACCACCATCACATATACTTCCTTTGTGTGGAATTAAGGCAGTGTGTGTTGAGGGGAGGGGGCACGACTGGGTAGGGTTAGTGGTTCCTGGTTAAGTCGTGAAATTCAGCCTGAAGCCTGCTGCTCCACTCCAGGGTAACTTCTATCAATGTGCACTATCCTTTATTCCAAACAGTAGGCAGTGTGTTGTGAGAGACCGTGGCTTGTCCAGGTCCTTAGTACTGGAGTTACCCAACCTGCACACAAGCCCCAATAAGTGCGCACTTAATACCTAGGGTACGTACTTACATGCAAGATAGTAGATGGGTGTGCATCTGTATACATGTTGGATGAGTCATAGTCAACGATCTCATAGTAGTGAGCTTTTGTGGTATAAGTCTGTATCAAGGGAGGTACGGGTAAATCCGTGAAATCTGCAAAGGAAGTAGGCCTCGTGGATAACCAGTGTAAATGCAACTGACTCTGCCAGCCTGGGCCTATAGCTTAATTAATATATGGAACATATAATTACTACTTTAAGCTAACGACTATCTCTAACGTAGCTTAAATATATGTAGAAGTAATGTAGTAATTGTAGTGTATAACTAGCCTAGAAGTTACGAGGCTAATTCTTAGAATTAAGGATATGCAGAATTGATAATTCTCTTAAGCGTCTCCCTTAACTCCCCTCTTCCCCACATTCCCCCCACTGAGGGTGGGTATAACAGTTCTATGGAATCATGAAATTCCCAACAAGGTCATGGGCTATCGCGCCCTGCGGTGTCTCCAGAGCTTTTGAAGGCTCCGTCGGGGTCGCCGGGTGACTCATGGGGTCTAGCTCTCGTTGGGCAGTTCAGGGTATGTGGCCCCGGTCTGTTGGTAGAGACCACACAGTGACGTTTCCCCCATGGTGTTCAATAGTGGGGATGGCAAGCTTCAAGGGTGCTGGTCGGCCTCCCGTGTCTGAATCTGAATAAATGAGCCCCTGACTCAGGGTTACATGAAGGTCGTCTACGGGTATGCCGCCAAGGCAGACAACGCCTTAATTGGTTGTTGACACTCTGGGTGTCCTGTGGTATCCAGTAGGACTGGAGTAATTGGTGGAGAGTATCTTGGACTGTACCTTGTGACACTCCGGTGGGCATCATTAACAATCAGCCTAGTCATCTAATCGTGTTTGGGTAGTAATATAGAAGGTACAGGGTTCCTTGGTGAGGGGGGGAGAATTCTTTATTTCACGACACCTCACAATGTTCTCAGAGTCCATGTAAAGTCCAAGAGCATGGACTAAAGCAGGTTTCCTCGCTGACTGACTCCCGTTTTCAGGAAATCAAGGTCAGCTGAGAATGTTTCTCACTGTATTCGTCTCACCCAATATTTCATGGGTTCAAATGACTTAGGGTCTCCCTACCCTTGTAGAGATGTGTGGGCACGAAGAGTGGTTGTCAGGAGCCTGTCTAGAGTGAGGTACTTGGACCCATCAATGTTTAACTCAGGCTCTATGGCTGCATTTTAGCAGACTGTCTGCTGGCATGAGGTGAGGGTATGGGCACGCCGGATCGGTTGGACAGCAGCTGGTAGTAATTCCCACTAGGACACTTGCCACAGTGTCACTTCCCTCGTGGTTTCTTCCCCCCCCCCCATCCCGGGGAAGTGACCCAAATATCATATTGCCATCAACTGTGTTTACCTGGGAAATGTCGCCCACTGTGGCTGTGCCACTCACAAATTTATTGTAGTAATCGCTTCTGATTAAGATGTCTACTGCTCGACCTTGTCAGTCTGAGTGTGAAGGTCGACTAGCTCATCACTAGCAGTCTTTAACGTGGTGATGGCTGTCTGCAACC
The DNA here is from genome assembly GCA_009830355.1 of Cherax destructor. Taxonomy (NCBI): domain Eukaryota; kingdom Metazoa; phylum Arthropoda; class Malacostraca; order Decapoda; family Parastacidae; genus Cherax; species Cherax destructor. Next base: position 62,484 of record WNWK01002552.1, on the reverse strand, counting down.
CTCTCATGTATATGTTCGCAGGTAGCTGATCAACAACTACGGTGTTAATGATCTCGGATTGCTGCCCCATGCAAACCGTGAAGCTCGCTAGCTCGTATGATCAGTGGCCAGGATACTGTAAAAACCCAGCCAGGTCCAGTTACACCTGATCGTGTGGAGCTACTCCCAAGCCCTTCAGTGTACTCCGGCGAAGGAAGGACATCTGAGATCTTTGGCCAAACAAGGCAATTATACTTGCATATTCAGAAGTTCATTTAACAACACAAGTCGCATTACCGGTAAAGCGTGCGACTTAATTTAGTGATGACAGTCAAGGTGTGCGAGCTGGAGGGGAAAGAACCAAGGGCTCTGGGGAATATTACCAAGCTAAATCTATTTAAAGACATAAATGAACGATACCTAGCATCAGTGTTGATTCAGCCTCCCTGCAGCTGCACCCGGGGTGGCTACTCCGACGGGAATCAGGTAACCCCAGCCAATAGCTGTTGAGTTATGAGGGAAAATTAAGTAGTTGCCCCAAAGGAGCATATATTTCAGCATTTCTGACACTGGTAACTTAATGGTGAATAGATTTGCACTTGGTTAGGCTCAATGGCCCACCAACGACGGGATCTATTGGTAAATCTAGGCAAGGCTTGCCCCGAACTATCAGCTGCAGCCAACCTAACTAGAAGCAGGTATATCTAGACTTACCTGGGTATTTGTTTCTGACCCAGAAATTTTCCCTGGCTTGTGGTAGGGAAAATATGATCCCGGTATCGGTGTCTTGATTGAACTGTTGCAATTTTTTCACTCAGTCGGGAATGTTCTGCAACACGTACGTTACACTACACTATTCCAACCAAGATTTGTCTTTAGCTTCGTGGTATTTTCACAACAGAAAGAACAGTTACACCTCACTGTAATAGTTCTACTGCGAATTTTTGTGATTGTCAAATAAACAAGAATCACACGCACTGATCACTCTTGCTCCTTAGTCTAAAGGGTGATGCCCGAGTGATGCGCATTTCCTCTTTCGTTTCTTAAAGAAATCTGAGCTTTTCCTGCATACTTCGCCTTAGCCGGGCCTCTAAATGCTGACTTCAGCGTGACTTCCCTCTTTGCTAAACATCGTCACAGTATTCAATACAAGATGGTCGATTTCTTATTATCTAACTATCGATGACAGTTCATTATTGTCCCACACTGAAGGTAAAGTGGTGCAGAGTTTTTCTGTAATTTTCCTGTGAAGGGAAAGAGTCATTTTTCTCGTTTTACTGTCACTCTTATTGCAACGAACAATACTCTGCAAGAATAGGTGGCGTGACTATGATCTGGCGCACGCTGGTAGCCGGATGCAGATCTAAACTGTTTATGTGGAAGCAAGAGAGGCTATCAGTCCCTCTGGAGGACTGAGTCCCTCAAGGGGCTGAAGGGGGTCGAGAGGGCTGATATCCTCTTTCTGGAGAATTTTCTCCACAAACCAGCCCCTTCCAGCTCTTGTTGACAGTTGTCAGCTGTGACCTACTTCTCGTTTTCTACGCCAGTATAGCGGGGACAGACGATGGTACTGTGCTCGCCCCGGCACTTCCAGCACTTGAAGTGTCTGGGATTACAGTCACTTCCTGTGTGATTACCCATGAACTTGTGACAGAGGTTCAGCTCTTGGACCTGCTGTCTCTGGGCATGTACTGTTGTGAACTCGTCACAAGAAGGAGCCAAGATTTAGATTTTACCACCGAAGTGGTTAGTTTATTGTGCACCCCATATACATCCTGTAGACGGTCATGCAAGAGCATATGGATACACAAAAGGCCTAGGAACTAGGCTCTATAAGGGTTAACAGGTGTACATTTGGATTTATATCTACAGTTCAATTATCTGTTACAAGCAAATTAAGAAATGTGCTTAGTATATCTTTACATGTCACATAGGTTATTATACTATTTCTATTTTCCTCACTAAGTGGACAATTAAGCACATAGTATTCAAGGCAGTGATCATATGCCTTATCACATACTTTGCATTTGGTTTGATCATCATCTGTGTGGAGAAAATTCTCCAAGAGAGGGGGAATATGAGCCCTTTTCAAGGGCCCTGCCCTTTCCGCCCTTGGAAAAGGGCCAGATGGGGCGTGTCTGGCTTCCTGATCAACAAACTTAATTCATAACATGTACAGACCAGGAAGCAGTACGTCACGTCTAGCTGACCAGAGTTGAAAGGAATGTAATGAGTGATAGACATTGAGATATGTGACTCTTTACCTTAGCAGGAAATATAGAAAACTGCTATTTCCATTTCTACACTTGACTTTACAATCTTGTGTTCCAGTGAGCTAAATATTTAGAGAACACAAGCTTTTGACTTGCAAATTGTTGCAGTGGTTTGCAAGTGTTGAAATTTAGCTGAGGTCAGCGATGCCAAGCCTCGTTGAGGTCGGCGGCGCACGAGAGGTCAGATTGAACTCGGACACGAGGAAGAGAGCTGCGGTGCGAGGATTTGACCTGACAAAGGAACATTAGTCGTACGCGTCCGTTCTCATTCAATCTCCACTAACGTCAGGAAATCGGAGATTGAATGAGAACGGACGCGTACGACTAATGTTCCTTTGTCAGGTCAAATCCTCTCGTGCGCCGCCGACCTCAGCGGGGCTTGGCATTGCTGACCTCAGCTAAATTTCAACACTTGCAAATCACTGCAACAATTTGCAATTCAAAAGCTTGTGTTCTCTAAATATTTAGATCACTGGAACACAAGATTGTAAAGTCAACTGTAGAAATGGAAATAGCAGTTTTCTATATTTCCTGCTAAGGTAAAGAGTCACATATCTCAATGTCTATCACTCATTACATTCCATGCAACTCTGGTCAGCTAGACGTGACGTACTGCTTCCTGGTCCGTACATATGTTATGAATTAAGTTTGTTGATCAGGAAGCCAGACACTCCCCATCTGGCCCTTTTCCAAGGGTGGAAAGGGCAGGGCCCTTGAAAAGAGCTGATACCCCCCCTCTCTAGGAGAATTTTCTCCACAATCTGTGTGTCTCCCAAACTGCCATAAGTACTTGTAACCAAGCCTAAGCCTGGCCACTACAACATCAGTCAGTCTGTTCACATTGAAAGTTGCTCCATAAACATAATTATCTACGTTCATGTTATCATAGTGGGTTATCTACTCAGACACAGATATACGTGCCAAAGTTATATTCTACATTCGCCTTCAGGGTACTTTTTTTCGCTAACATATGAACTTTATCATGAAGGAGTAACCCAAGTTGTGATACTGTCTTGGGCCGTCAGGTGGCTGCTTGACTTGCTTTGAGTCAGGTTGAATATTAGTTTGCATACAGGCTACGATGTGTTGTAGGCCTTCACTGATCTCAACACAGGTGAAAATACGCTCGCCGAATCGTAGATCCAAGTGCTCTAGACCTTTCTCTGGCAACTTCCTTTATACAATGGGACTGAGAACCCAGTCACTCTGGTCTAGGTCTCCGTAGGCAAGTAGAGAACGCAGTTGTAACTCCGGCAGGTGGTGTGCGGGGGAAAAGGGGATTGGCGAGATCAGCCAACTTAAATACTTGTTTAGCAGTAACCATCCCCTTGTCACAGTAACTGAGTTCCAGGATCTGGATGGCGTGCTGATAATTGGCCCCTGTGATATCAAGCCCCTTGATGAGCTCATAAGCCTCGCCCCTCAACTGCGTTCTCAGGTATTTAAATTTGATGAGTTTGTTGAGAACGGAACGTTCATGGATTAAGGACAGGAAACTTACAATAAAATCCTCAAAGTCGCTCCCGTCACATGTATGCAAATGTATTTCCGGTAATCTCAGCAGCATCAGCGGTTGAGGATTATGACTGGATGACTCCTGCGAGTGTGGGATGGAAGCCACCAGCCCTGTGTTATCCCTCTGCCCAAGAACCTTCCTGAAACGACAAAGAGCCTCCAAGATGTATTCTTTCCTTTCAACATCTCTGTCCTGAACATCAGCCAGTTCAGCCTCCTTCTGTGAACCCTTCAATAATTTTTCAAGTTCTTGAAATGCGAGAGTGTAGGCTTGTTGCGTCTCCTCCTAGAGACTCACATTAAATTGAATGGTACATGTGTCAGGCAAATATGACGTCACTTTCAGCTACCGCCTCCTGGGTTTCATAGTATCATCATGCTGTTGATAGTTGTATTAAATATCTGGACACTTCCAGATACACTGTCTCTTCGTTTATCCCAACGTTACAACACTCGGCCGATATCATCTCTGTCGGCTTTGATTACACTGGATTAAATGCCCACAAATTCCGGTCTGTTCTTCCTTTATGCCATATTCGATGCTCTCCCTCCAAAACGATTATGTTATACACATATATTTAATTATATTCAATGACATTTCCGGGTGTGTAGTTCATACTCTTTATCAGAATATTAGTTTTTCCAACATTATAACAATTAACTGATTGCCATAAATAAGTAAATTATAGGGGATGTTGGCTCCCCTGTGGCTTATCACCTTTTAAAAGTCACATAAACACTACACACCTATACTACCTTATATAAACACTATTATATCGTTCTATTATTACACAAAGTACAGGAAAATTATGAAAATTTTCCAGTGTGTGTGTACTCACCTATTTGTGGTTCCAGGGGCTAAGACTCAGCTCCTGGCCCCGCCTCATCACTGATCGCTACTAGGTCTTCTCTCATCCTGCTCCATGAGCTTTATCATACCTCGTCTTAAAGCTATGTATGGTTCCTGCCTCCACTACCTCACTTTCCAGAGTATTCCACTTCCTGACAACTCTGTGACTGAAGAAATACTTACGAACATCCCTTTAACTCATCTGAGTCTTCAACTTCCAAATGTGACCCCTTGTTTCTGTGTATCATCTCTGGAACATCCTGCCTCTGTCCAACTTATCTATTCCTCACATTATTTTGTATGTCGTTATCATATCTCCCCTAATCCTCTTGTCCTCCAGTTTCGTCAGGCCTATTTCCCTTAACCTTTTTTCGTAGGACATTCCCCTTAGCTCCGGGACTAGCCTTGTTGCAAACCATTGCACTTTCTCTAATTTCTTGACGTGCTTGACCAGGTGTGGGTTCCAAACTGGTGCTGCATACTCCAGTATGGGCCTGAAGTACATGGTGTACAGTGTCTTTAATGATTCCTTACTGAGGTATCGGAACGCTATTCTCAGGTTTGCCAGGCGCCCGTATGCTGCAGCAGTTATCTGGTTGATGTGTGCTTCCGGAGATGTGCTCGGTATTATACTCACCCCAAGATCTTTCTCCTTGAGTGAGGTTTGCAGTCTTTGGCCTCCTAGCCTATACTCTGTCTGCGGTCTTCTTTGCCCTTCCCCGATCTTCATGACTTTGCATTTGTCGTGGTTAAATTTGAGTAGCCAGTTGCTGGACCACGTGTCCATCCTGTCCAGGTCTCTTTGTAGTTCTGCCTGTGTGTGTGTACTCACTCACCTATTTGTGGTTGCAGGGGTCGAGTCATAGCTCCTGGCCCCGCCTCTTCACTGATTGCTACTAGGTCCTCTCTCTCCCTGCTCCATGAGCTTTATCAAACCTAGTCTTAAAACTATGTATGGTTCCTGCCTCCACTATGTCGCTTTCCAAGCTATTCCACTTCCTGACAACTCTATGACTGAAGAAATACTTCCTAACATCCCTTTGACTCATAGGAGTCTTCAACTTCCAATTGTGACCCCTTGTTTCTGTGTCCCCTCTCTGGAACATCTTGTCTCTGTCCACCTTATATATTCCTCGCAGTATTTTATATGTCGTTATCATGTCTCCCCTAACCCCCCTGTCCTCTAGTGTCGTCAGGCCGATTTCCCTTAACCTTTCTTCGTAGGACAATCCCCTTAGCTCTGGGACTAGTCTTGTTGCAAACCTTTGCACTTTCTCTAATTTCTTGACGTGCTTGACCAGGTGTGGGTTCCAAACTGGTGCTGCATACTCCAGTATGGGCCTGACGTATATGGTATACAGAGTCTTGAATGATTCCTTGGTGAGGTATTGGAACGCTATTCTTAGGTTTGCCAGCCGCCCGTATGCTGCAGCAGTTATCTGATTGATGTGTGCCTCAGGAGATGTGCTCGGTATTATACTCACCCCAAGATCTTTTTCTTTGAGTGAGGTTTGCAGTCTTTGGCCACCTAGACTATACTCTGTCTGCGGTCTTCTTTGCCCTTCCCCGATATTCATGACTTTACATTTGGCAGGGTTAAATTCAAGGAGCCAGTTACTGGATCAGGCTTGCAGCCTGTCCAGGTCTCTTTGTATTCCTGCCTGATCCTCGACGTGTGTGTGTGTGTGTGTGTGTGTGTGTGTGGGTGTGTGTGTGTGTGTGTGTGTGTGTGTGTGTGTGTGTGTTTCAACGGCGCATCGTATGAAACTGTGAGATGATGAACTTTTTGCAATTAATATTTTTTTTTCTTTCCCAGATCAGATGAGAGCTCGTGAAGTTCACTTACTTGTTATTAACAACTATAAATAAGAGGACGAAAGTTTGTTAACTTGCCCAGATTAATCTGCCACCACCTCAACTCTCCATGATGGATCTATTCAACAATTCTATTTTTTTTTCGAAGTAACAGAGATTAACTTGTCCAGCTGATGGAATTTCTAGTTAAAAATAACTGTTATGCAAACTGAGGAAATTATTGAAAAATCCAATCTGAAGTGATGTTCAAATTCCATATATTCACACGTGAGTTATATTAGAATAAAGCGTCACAATTCAAGGGAAGAGGAAAAAAACACTGAGTGTTTATATAGAATTTTCAATGTTTCGAACATAATTTATAAATACAAGATTTTGTTTACATACCAAAGTGTCAGTCAGTCTGCTATAGTAAAGTTCAATTATTGTTAAATTATGTATTGCTCTCTTTTAAATATGTGCAAATGACTCCAGTATGTGCAAGAAAATCTTTGTATATACGAAAGTTGGATTTACTGCAAAAATATGCTATCATATGTAGGCTAGGACTTATTTTTTTTTTTAGTGACTATGAGTAAAATTTGTTTAGAAATCCATAATTCACTTACTTGTTTTCAGAGAATATGAGTTTGGATGACAAGTGTCAGTATTATCAGTAATTAATTATCATTAATATAATTAGTTCTAATTACCATCACAGCTACAGCTGTCACCAAATAATGTGGGATCAATAATATATGGGTAACATCTTCTGATAATAGTGGTTAAAAAGCGCAAGGAGAGAGGAACGAGACGGATAATCAGTTGTGACATTCAAACAACTTTACAAAAATGCAACTCGTAGAGAATCCTATTGTGTGTTTTGTTAAGAACCGTAAGACACAGACTCTTGTATGTCTCGTGGCGACACATGTGTCTAGTCATGAACCTTCACCACACCACCCAGTCAAGAACCTATGTCGAGCCTTATGTTTATTTTAAGACCGTCGGGATACTCACCCTCTCCGCTGTCTGCTTTACTCTCATGATCTTTATACCTATAGAATAATCAGAGACGTTAGTTAAGCCGACACTTTCAATAGTCGTTCTTCTTTATTACGCCTTTGTAATTCTTCTTCAGACTATAGAAAGTTCTCTCTATCTATCCCAATATTCTGTTCACTTTGTTCATATTCTCTCTATTCCATTTTGAATATGTATTTCCTTCTTTCCCTCTCCAAACTCTCGTATCTTGAAGGTTACCTCTGTGTTAACTGACTGGTTGGTTTGCATTCGGGTCTTTACGATTTCGTGAGCCTTAAACCATACCACGGGCGGGGTTAGAACCCGCGATCAGAGAGTAATAAAACTCCAGACCTTATATTGTATGATGATGTTTGATATGCAGCTTTTTTCCAGACTGTGATATATGGATGTTTACCAGATGCGCATAAACATAAACAAGGTACAAAGTTTTGCTCAGTAATGTTGGTGTGTGTTGTGCAGTAACTGACTGTCACCTTGTAGCGGCTTCTCTCCAGGAAGCTATTGATCGTACTTCCAGTTGTGCTGCATCTTATGTGTTAAAGTTTTCTGTTGCTTAATAAACACACCATATAACTTTCAGAAGATGCCATATTATCACTCATACTGCCCAGTACCTTCATGGATCCTATATTCATGTACGAGATAGTCGCAAATTTCTCGGTTTTCTGTTTGAGTGTTGAATGTCCTTCAAGCCTCGCATAACTTTCCTAATATCTAAAATAAAAATATATGTCTCTTATTCTCTTGCTTCTTGCCTGACCTCAATCCTCACTCCCTTTCTTGGTACTTTTTCTCCTGCCCACCTTCGTCACTCTCAAGATTTCATCGAACGTGTTCACTCTCTCCCGACCTGTAAGATGCTTAGTCTTGATGTTAAGTCCCTCTTCACTAGTGTCCCTCTTGATGATGTCCTTAATTTTCTCAGAGAGAAGGTCAGTGAAGGGTTACTTCATCTCCCTATACCTACTGATGTCTTTCTTGGTCTTATCCGTCTGTGTGGACTCTAATTCCTTTTCCTTCCAAGGTAAATATTATTCTCAAACCTTCGGTGTCGCTATGGGCTCTCCTCTATATCCTGTTCTTGCTAATCTTTCTATGGAATACTTCGAAACTGTTCTTATTCCTACTACTGATGTGCTCCCTTCACTCTGGCTCCGCTATCTATATGACATCTTTGCTCTTTGACCTCTTCCAACCATTTCTCGATGTCCAAAACAATCTTGCTCCTTCCCTCAAATTTAAAGTTGAATGGGAATCTAATACTTTGTTTCTTTTTCTTGATGTACATGACCACCGCTCAGATACAGGTTTTGCTTATTCCGTGTATCACAGTGACATGTACGTTCACTGATTTTCTTATCATGCTTCTTCTGTCAAGAAAAATGTTCTTGATTCTCTCTTTCTCTGTGCTCTCTGCATTTCTGATCCTCAGTTCCTTGAATCGGAAATTTCCACTCTTCGTAATTCATTCTTTCCTCTTCGCTACCCTTCCCATTTCATAAACTCTACCTTCCCTCTCAAACTCTACTCCTGGGAACTCTCCTGTCCTCTGCCTTCCCTATATTTCCAGTCTTTCTAATATCAACAACTCTCTCCGTTACTTAGACATCAAACTTACTTCTCGCCAGACTAACACTCTTCGCACCAATCTAATTCATACCTCTCCTCCCTCTATAGATTCGCCTGGTGTCTACTCTATTTCCTGTAATTCTTCTCTTCATTACTTTGGAGAAACTGGTCGTTCTCTTTCTGACAGACTCAGGGAGCACAAAAGTAGTGTTGCCGACACCAACGCTGCTCTTTTCTGTCATGCCAGAGATCACAGTCATCCTATTGACTGTCTAATCTACTTCTAACTTTCACAGTCGCCGTCTGGTTGAATCCTTCCTTATACACAACTTTTCTTGTATTATTGGATGACTCTCAGGGATAATACCCATTAAGTGTTGTTTGTGTGCGGGTAAATTTGTTGATATAGTAAAGTAGTCAAAATATTAAAAGTCATGCCATGACAGGAGAATGACTCGTCTGATCAGCTTCAAACTTTCACCACCGGTGGAATTTCCTAAACACAACGCTCACACTACTGTTCGGTGGCATAAGTCACAAATGACCCATTTTTTTTAATTTTTAGTGATATTTTTGTTCAAAATATTATATACGACGCAATCTATAAGAATGATAAAAATCGTAAGCTTAGTCCGAGTTGATGCAGATTTGAAATTTTAGTAAAATTGTTGAAAAGTTTGAATGATTAGAATCAGATAAATAACTGGAGACTACTTTTGCTCTTCGGTTTCCAACTTTTACCATTGACAATATTTATTGACTCAAAGCTTGGCACTCAATTTTCCAATTATATTACGTAAATTGTTTCCCATGTAATAACTAGATAAAGCTTTTTCTGGTCGGCTTCACCTCGTACATGATGACTCGTTCTAAATGGTAGAATTTTCGAATGAATTTTGGGCTGTGTGGGTGCCAGTTTGACAATTTTTGACACTTTTATCAAAATTGGAATATTTTGTCTTACAGGATTATAGAGAATCTTTAACTGAATGTAAATGAGAAAAAAACGGAACATAATTAAAATGTTCATTTAATTTATTTGAAGTATAACAAGGCAACTTTTATTTAGGAAACGTTCTTAGCAACATTTTTACTTTCTCTGAAATTTTCGTTTATTTCTCGAGAACGCCTCATTCGATCGGCTTCAATTTTTCAATACTGGTGTAACGTACCTTGGGCAAGATTCATGAGATTATTTACAAGCGTGGGTCTCCTGTGTAATGTTATACAGCTCGTTCCAAACTTTTGTTTACGTGTAGTTACTGGAGACGACCTCCTCTGATCGGGTTCACATTTTCATCACTGGTAAATCCTACTTAGAAGAAGGTTGGGATATTTAGTGTAATTTGTAGAAGTTATTTTTCCACTTTTAATCTCGAAATAGAATGGTATTATTTTACGTTATTGCAATACTTTGTCTTGAAGCTGGTGAGAGGCTCTTCATCCAAGCAAGTGGCTTGCATCGAATTTCAGTGCCATCTATTCAACAGGTTTAACACTTTCCTGTGATTAAAATATAACAATTGTGAACGGCATTGACCTTCAGTGGCTGATGTATCGTCTGTAATGGATAAAACGTTTCATGGATTTGTACCTACGTTGTGTAAGTACAAATCTTGTTCTAGTTTGTACAGTTACTAGAAAATACATCTTCTGGTCAGCTTTAGACTATATGTTGATGCGTTTAACTCAAAGGGAACAATTCTATTAATCAAACTGGTTTCTCTGAAATGACTGGAGAATGACTCTTCAGGTCAGAAAAAATTCAGTGTTTAACTATACTTGGTTATCCCAGGTTAAGTGAACCTATTGCACTTTTATGTTCCTACATTATCTGTGTGACCTCAAGAACATTGTTGAAAATTGTAAGTTATGTACATGTACACTAAGCTTTAAACTTTCTTACTTATTTATTGTACTTTTCTTTCTACACAGATCAATTTTACAGGGTAAGAGTCTTTATTGTACCTCAGCTCATTTCAAAGTCCAGCCCAGGATGCGACCCACAACAGTCGACTAGCACCCAGGCGCCTACTTACTGCTAGGTGAACAGGAACATCAGGTGTAAGGTGACTAACACCCAGGCACCTACTTACTGCTAGGTGAACAGGAACAGCAGGTGTACAGAAACATGCTCAATGTTTCCACCCGGCCGGGAATCGAACCACAGACATTCTTAAAAGCTAGTCAGTCTTATTTAGAGAAAAGTTTAAATTGATTTTGATCTATATGTCCCAATCTGTTTTTTTTTTCACTATGAAATGGGAAAAAAACTGAAATACTGCATTTTAGGCTTTAATATCTAAATGTAGCATATGATTATCTGCAACTTGATAACGCACTTTCTGAAAGGCTTCAAGAATAATGGGCTTGTGTATTTTAGGACACTGGTCTTTATTTCATCTCTTTGAAAAGTTTTAATTTGATTTGTTGGGCTTTGTAAATTAAGATTTACAATTTTTATTAAAGGAATTTGGATATTAGTTTGCACATGACAGTTTGTGATTTTTAACGTTAATATTTAAATTACATTATTAATTAGCTTTTGCCTCACTGTGAACTATTCTAATTGCGTGTACGACTACTACTATGACTACTACTACTACGACTACTACTGCTACTACTACTACTACTACTACTTCTACTACTACTACTACGACTACTACTACTGCTCTACTACGACTACTACTACTGCTACTACTACGACTACTACTACTACTACTACGACTACTACTACGACTACTACTACTGCTACTACTACGACTACTACTACTTCTACTACTACTTCTACTACTACTAATACGACTACTACTACTACTACGACTACTACGACTACTACTACGACTACTACTACTACGACTACTACTACGACTACTACTACTACGACTACTACTACTACTACGACTACTACTACTACTACAATATACGGTTAGTAGATTCATGGCAGAGTTATACGCACTTGTTGCAGCCATAAATAACAAAAAATCACAATACCGTGACTGGAACAATACACAAATAACCCACACATAGGAGAGTGGAACTCACCGCGACGTTTCGGTCCAACTTGGACCATTCACAAAGTGACTTTGTAATTGGTCCAAGTCGGACCGAAACGTCGTGGTAATAATAATGATAACAACAATGATTATAAATTTCGTCTTTGCTATACTTAATATAATACTGATTATGTGAATATTTTTATGCTTACATAGAAGTGTATAATGTGAATGTTGAGTTCAGTACACAATAACTATTATGTATTTGAAGACATGAATAAAAGCCAAAAAGTTTGAGGCGTTTTAAGATTATTCCTTGAAAGTTTATTTAGTCCTTATGATTTGCAGAAGAATATTGTATGACAATTGTGATGATATATATCTTCTTTCTGTTCTGTTAATTGAACAATAATGATATAAGAATTTTTTTTTTAACAGGTAGTTCAATTTTTTTGTTCTGTGTAATATACTGCGTTTTGTATAACGATAATAGTTTAAATAAATTTGTTTTATTCTAGTGGCACAAAGATTTCCCCTAAATAAATTGTTTGAGAGAAACATTGTCATTTTGAACTTGCATTACAAACATAATTTTTTTTTCTGAATTAGGTGGACATTGTTACAGAATATTAAGGCACTCTGGCCTTGCAATAAAACAGGTTATATTGGTGTTAGAGCAGCCTGCTAAGTTTGGCTTAAGAAAAACCTTTTTGGTCTTTTCACGCTTTAACTGGTCTTCATTTTTTCTTATACAAGGTCACAGCGTAGCCTATTTTGGCCTTTTTCCTGAAATGAAATTTTTGGAGTATTATATATATGTGAATCAATAACAACACTGCGACTAGCCAAGGATTCAAACCCATGCTGATTCGGCCCGCCTCATGATGACTGAAAACCCATGACGCTCTAATCCACAGGACTAAGCAGTTCGTAATGCGTAGGACTGCGTCATGGGTTATCGTTCACCATGAGGCTGGCCAAAGCAGCATGGGTTCGAATTCTTGGCTAGTCATAGTGTTGTTATTAATCAATTCCACTTGTTCGTGGTCACACTCATATATATGTGAATAAATTAAGTTCTAGTAGTCTGTATAAAAGATATATTAATAAGAAAACATCCTCTGGCTGATCAACATGATGAGTCAGCATCGTGTTGGTTGCTGATTAACATGATGAGTCAGCATGGGGTTGGTTACTGATCAACATGATGAATCAGCATGGTGTTTGTTGCTGACTCATCATGTTTATAGACAGCCTCTGTTGTCTGCCAGCTGAGTTCATGTTTCGCGCCATCCCACCGCTGCCACCATTTATAACGAATGGTATTTGGGTCTTCTTGGTAGCGGGAATGAATGATAAGGCTTCGGAGGCTACTTACATTATTTGAATATAGTGTGGGGTACACAGGCTGTGTGTTTGTGACCAGGCCCCGAGGGGCCATGCCCGAGGGAGAGAGAGGTAAGCCTGTTGACTGAGTGATGCCTGGGCGAGAAGTGAGAAAGAAACATGGTGGGGCAGACTGACGTGGGTATAGGCCTATAGGTGGCAGCACTAGCATGGCGTGAAACATGAACTCAGTAGAATATGTATGTTAGCAGAATATGTCAGTTAGCAGAATATGTACGAATGTACAAAAAAAATCTTTGAAATTCTTAAAAAAAAAAATGTTGGTAGACTGGAAAAAAAAAATTGGGTGAAGAAATACCAAATGACTCAGTCATATTTTTGGCCTGTCGTCCTGAAGATTAAAAATGATGCGGGAGACAAATGTATCATTGAATAAGATTAAATGATTTTGAATCCCCACTTTATTCCATTAAGTATTGTTGTTGAGAGATTTTTCTTAAATGTAACATATATCACGAACTAAAATTAGAAAAAAAAACCATTGAAACCACAAAAGCCATGCTGAGAATTATGGTTTATCTTAGCAGAAAAGAAAAGTGCTCCAACAGACTTAAAGTAACAGACAAAAATGATAAATTTATTCAGTTACTCTACGAACAAGAGCAGAACCCAGACTCTTGATACAATACCAAACTGGATAATTTTCGACAACTTAAACGAGGAAGAACCGAGGAATTTAAAGAAAAAATATTGATAGGCTTTTATGACTAGTTTCAAACTCAAAAATACATTTCGCGTAGTTATAATAAAATTATGGAAATAGTCTCCTCAAGGAAGGTTCCTTGATGTTGGTGAGGGGCTCTTGATCTAGGAATTGGATCTGTGCACCGGTTCCCTGAATTAAACCTGAATACCTTCCACATCCCCCCACAGGCACTACATAATCCTACGGGTTTAGCGCTCCCCTTGATTATAATATAATATGGAAATAGTAATTTATTTTAGTCAAATATAACTTGTTAATGACAGTGAAAATGGCCTTTTATTTGTCCGTTTTGAAGAAATATTTGACGTTATCTAGAAGAATAAACTTGGCAAGAATGTGTTAGGAAGTGTAAATATTATATAATATTTGTTCAGAATTTGGATTTAAATTTCCAGGTAAATGGGCATTAATTCGTTCACCTAAACATTTATAATTGGTTAAAATAGTATTTACATATTGAAAATGGTGTAGTCTGCTAAATGCTGCGTTAAAATGTATGTAAGGGAGAATTTTGTGAAATTACTGTCAAGTAAATACTTCTGTTGTTGTCATAATGTAAAATAACCTGTAATAGTTTTGGAATAGTCTGGTTATTTAAAGTTTAAAATAGAGGTTTACCAAAGTGTGTAATGAATAGTGAAATACTTGTTAATTTTGGTGCAATGAGATTTTCCGGGTGGGGAATATAATGGGGAGAGACGCAAAGTGTGTCAAATTTAATTGATCACTTTTGCATTTATACATTGGTTTTATAGACAATTTATCTTTCAGGTAAGAAGGTGGACATATCATTATAAGAGAAATTAAGTGAATTTAAGTGAAAGTAGATGATGGTCAATTATAGTAAAGAGAAAACTACAACTGGATATCCCTCTTTTCATCTGGTGGCATCAGGGTACAAGTTAGTATTAAGATAACAATGTAACTCTCATGGCAGGACTTTGGTTCTGATCTAAGAAACTGAAGTTAACTAACTGCTATTCCCCATGTCCTGAATGATGCTGATGAGTTTAGTACTTCCTAATATATTTACTAATAATACCAATTTTACTGGGAGCGTGATACCATTTATAAACTATGATCAAAGTCAACAAATTATTTGTAATACAGTATGGCTTAAAAAATACAATAAATTGAGCAAGGTGGGATGAAAGTTGGTTACTCTCTTTAGAATTGAAAATAGATCAAATAATTTTTTATCAGGTGAATACCTTAATTACTTCTTACAATCAAATGTCGTCACTGCTCTAACATCCTTAATTAATCTTCCCTCCTCGCTGACGGCCCCACCTTGACAGACTCCCTCTTTGACAACAACAGAGTTATTACACAAACATTGATTATATTTACTTTAGGGCTCCTCACCGCCCTTCCTATCTCTACCTCTGTTATACTCTCCTCCCTCGCTATTCTCTAATCAAGAACGTTAAACCTTTAGCATGCCCTACCTTGCAACGCTGTACGACCCTTGTGGGTTTAGCCCATAGTTATTCCTTACAATAAAAATTTGGATAAGTGAGATGAGAAAATAATAAGGAATGTAGTGAATTTTTATCAAAGAAAGAATGCTTTTAAAAGTTAGGATTGCAATGGTTTATTTTGGTCAAATTGGAAGGACCTTATAATCCTACCAGCGATGTATGACCCTGGTGGTTTAGCGCTTAATTTTGATTATAATATATAATTCTGCAACAAGATATATAATCCTATGGCAGGATATATAACGTTGCAGTGTTGTATACCCCTACTGGGTCATGCAACACTGCAGGGAGCGAAGTTCCCGAGGAGAGACATGTGAAGGGTAGGTGGGAGTGAGGGGCAGGAGTGGGGATGGTGGAGAGTGCAAGAGTGAAGTCTACCTGTGATGGGCAGGAGTGGGGATGGTGGAGAGTGCAAGAGTGAAGTCTACCTGTGATGGGCAGGGGATGGTGAGGTGAAGAGTGAAGCACCTGTGGGCAGGGGGGTGGGGAGTGCAAGAGTGAAGTCTACCTGTGATGGGCAGGTGTGGGGATGGTGGAGAGTGCAAGAGTGAAGTCTACCTGTGATGGGCAGGAGTGGGGATGGTGGAGAGTGCAAGAGTGAAGTCTACCTGTGATGGGCAGGAGTGGGGATGGTGGAGAGTGCAAGAGTGAAGTCTACCTGTGATGGGCAGGAGTGGGGATGGTGGGGGAGTGCAAGAGTGAAGTCTACCTGTGATGGGCAGGAGTGGGATGGTGGAGAGTGCAAGAGTGAAGTCTACCTGTGAGGGCAGGAGTGGGGATGGGGAGAGTGCAAGGTAAAGTCTACCTGTGAGGGGGGGAAGGGGGGAGAGGGATGGCAGTGGGGGGGGGGATGGGGGAAGGGAAAGTGAAGTCTACCTGGGGGGGGATGGTGGAAAATTTGGGGAAAAAAACACATAAGCAGTATAATGTGATCCTTTATTGACAACGTTTCCCCCCCAGTGCTTTATCAGTAAAAATCTCCTGGAAAATGAGTAACATGGAGATATATATGGGGGTTGTCAGGTGGAGAATGCTGGGTCAGGGGAAAGCTGCTTTTACAGTCTTAAAAGTAGTGTAAGTTAAAAAATTTTGTGATTTAAAAAGGCCTGCAGGTACCATTCTTGAGTTCTAGGGGGGGTGGGGTTAAGAGGTTTCTTGGGGTTCAGCATGTTGTAGAAGCCTTGTTCTGGTTGAAGTTTTTGGGGTATACAGATGGTGATGATTCTAGGATTCTTCGGTATTGCATGTTGTCTTTTTGGCGATGAGTCTTGCGTTTCTGTAGTTGATTAAAGGGTTTTTTAAATTTCGGTGTTGAAACAGGCATTTCTTGAGTCGTCAATCTGCCAGCGCTTGTTCTGAAATGCGTGTTTGTAGGTCTCGGATTTTGACGTATAATTTGTGCAGCCAAAAAGGGATTTTACCCCCGCTTGGTTAATTTTTTCCTGTCTGTTACTGGTAATGCCTTTTGATGGTGGTGGATGTGGGGTGGATACTGGAATGAGGTCTTAGAAAAATTTGGGGAAACTTGTTTGGAAATGGAGTTGGGGGGAAGGACTATGTATTTTTTCTCAGCAGTGTCTTTTTGGGTGTGTTGAAGATGTTTAATGCCCGTCGCGACTCTAATAATCGAGGATAGTGAATTTGGGAAAAAAACTTGTTCAATGGGGCATTCTTCTTCAAGGAACTCTGCTCAGATTCTGGGCCGGGAAAAAAAGCCTATAATTACACCCGAATTTTTTGTGTCTGGGAGAGTAGAAGGGAAAAAGTTTGATTGGGGTTTTTCTAGATTTAAAAAACAAGTTCATGGTCAGCTTTGAGAAGAACATAAGGAAAGGAAATGTTGTCGACTTCTTCTTCATTAAAGGGGGATTGATGGCTAACCTGGTTGAGTTCGTGTTGGAAGCTTGAACGGGGGGCGTGGGGGAGAGATGAGAATGTCGAAAACATAACGAACCCGGGGGAAAAAAGGGGAATAATGGGGGAAAATCGCTCGGCTTCCAAATGTTCCATAAAGGTTCCAAGGACGGCAAAAATGGCGTCCATGTACCCCAAAAGTTTGCTAAAGGTTGGTTTCAAAGAAAACATGTAAAGCCCAAAATAGTTCAACAAGGTCAGGAAATCGCTGGGGGGAAGAGGAAGATCAAGCGAGTCGTAAATTTTTTTTCCAAAAATCGATAGCTTGTGTAGTAGGTACTTTGGTAAAGGGATGTTACATCAAGGCTGGAGAGTTTTTGTTTCTGATTTGGGCAATCGATTGAAAGATCACCAGAGTGTTTGAGATGTGGGGGACTGATGGTGCCCAAAAGTTTGGAGGGTGTTTAGCGAAATTTCCCCTGAGATTTGGGGGGAATTTTTTTTTCCCCCGAGGATAGGGCCTCAATGGGATACCTGGTTTGTGATTTTTTGGGCCCCCTACATTCTGGCAGGTCTGGGGTTGCTGGGAATTGTGTGTGAAGTTTCTTTCCTAGTTCTGATTCCCTCAGAATGCGGAGTCTTGTGAAGAAATGTTTTGGTGAGGTTGTTCACTTGATTAGTAGTGAGAGGTTTGTGGTACTGGGCTTAAGGATTAAGTTTTTTGTTCCTGTAATCGTCATGTTCGTTAGCACCCCTTTATCGGGGGGAACCCTGATGGTCGTGTCTTCTGCTAAATTTTTTTGTGCAATGATGTACGTCAGGATGACTGGGGTACTGTGTGTTGAGATGGCGGCGAGATGATGCCTTGAAGATAAACACCTCTCCAAACTTTTTTGGGACCCATCCCCTCTCAAACACTCTGGTGACCTTCTCAATCGCATTGCCCATCAACATCGAAAAAGAAACTCTCAGCCTTGGCACCTATTCACCAAAGTACCTACTAAAAGCTATCGATCTCTTGCGCAAAAAAGAAGACTCGCGTCTTCCTCTTCCCCAGCGATTTCATGACCTTGTTTTAAATATGTGGGGGTTTAAGTTCTTTTCGAAAACCAACTTTTCACAAACTTTTGGGGTACCCATGGGGCGCACTTAGTGCGTCCTTGCAACCCTTAAGGAACATTTGAAGCCCCAGCATTTTCCACTTTTTCCCCCTTCTGTCACCGGCTTCGTTATGTTTCACATTCTCATCAACCCCGACGCTTCAACGTTCAAGTCCCAAACCCAACTCAACCGGTTTTCCCCCAATCCAGTTTACACTAGAAGAAAAGTCGACAACACTCTTCCTTTCGATGTTCTTCTCTGCAAACACCATGAACTTCGTTTTAAAGTCTATCGAAAACCTACCAATCAACAGTCTTCCACTTTCTCTCACCCGACACCAAAATTAAACGTGGTGTAATTATAGGCTTTTTCCCACTCAGAATCTGCAGCGTGAGTTCCTTGAAGAAGAATGTCCCCCCTTTTAAAAAGTTTTTTTTAAAAATTTCCCATCCCTCACCTTTTAAACTGAAACACGGGCATTAAACATCTTCAACACAAGAAGACACTGCTGAGAAGAATACATAGTCCTTCCCACCAACTCCATTTCCAAACAAGTTTCCCCAAATTTTTTTTTAAATCATTCAGATCCACCTCCCTCCCCCCATCAAGGACATTACCAGTAACAGACAGGAAAAGCAGGGGGTACACAATCCCTTGTAATGGCTGCAGCAAATTATAAGTTGGGGAAACATCCGAGACCTACAAACACGCATTTCAGAACCCAGTCCCGCTGACGACTAAGAAATGCCTGTTTTAAACCAAAACACAACCATTTAATCAACTACAGAAACGCAAGATTCGCCGAAAACAACACCAATACCGAAGAATCCTAGAATCATCACTCATCTGTATATCCAACAACCAACCAGAAAAAGGGGGCCCACAAAATAGCTGAACCTATTGCCAAAAATTCTTCAATATCCCACCTAAACTCAAAATTTAAATTCCCTTTTAATCACACAATGTTTTTAACTATCCCCTATTTTTAAGACTCACATGCACTTTCTCCCCTGACCCAGCATTCCCCCCTGACTATACCCTTTTATATTCCATGTTCTTTTTCCCCGGTAGATCTGTTTGACTGTAAACCCCTTGGGGGCGAAACGTTGTCAAAAAGGGGCACATTATCCCTTTGTTTTTTTTTTTTCCATTGTTTTTTTTTCCCCTTTATTTCCCCTGTGGGGGGGGAGGAGGGGGGTGGGGGGGGTGCAAAGTGAAGTCTACCTTGAGGGGCAGGGTGAGGATGGGGGGGGCAAGGAAGTCTACCTGTGAGGGGCAGGTGTGGGGATGGGGAGAGTGCAAGTGAAGTCTCCTGTGAGGGCAGGTGTGGGGATGGGGGGGGAGTGCAAGAGTGAAGTCACCTGTGAGGGGGAGGATGGGGATGGGGGGGGAGTGCTAGAGTGAATTTCCTCATATTTGGGGGAATATTTTATCATTTAAAGTCGGAAACCCAGTGTAAAAAAAGGGCTATCATCGGGTGTAAATTAAAGTGTATTTTGAGACTGGGGGCATTAGAAAGAATTCTGGACCCCCTGATAGACAATATATAATAAATTAACAGTGCAGTCTGACAGTCCATGCAGGCGGTGCCAGACTTTTTCCCCCTTGTATTTGTGAGCGATGCACTTGTGGCCGACACGTCAGGGGGAAAAAGCAATCTTCCCACCCTAAACATAGTAAAGAAGATGGTCAGAATCTTAACCGTGGCTTGTTCGTCCAACCGGACCAACATTTTCCCAGCAGTTGAGGACTTGTCGAGTAGTCATGAAACTGGTCCTTGCTCATTACCCCATACATAACATGCCCCCGGCCCAGCAAACACCAACTTCTTTATCTTTCCCGAAAAGACGACATAACCAAAGTTTTATGTGAATGATGATGGGAAGAAGCTGAGTCGAGTTTATGGAGTCTGTAGATGCACAAGAAGTCTCAACTACAAAGGATGAGGGGAGATCGATGCTATTGTATTATAGCAGTGAGAACTGCACTAAACTAAACTATGACAACACTGACTGATTCTAGAAAATGCCCTTTGGGATTTTTTTTTCAGAAAAAACCTGCGTACCTAACATCAGAAGATCAGTATTTACAGCAATAACATCAAAAGAAAACGTTCATTTTGGTGAACGTGAAGTCATACCAGGCAGCGAAAACTAGAAAAAAAGGTCGTTCGGCTTCCCAAAAAAGGACGGAAAATTAAGATGTGGGTAAACGAAAAGGGGAGGTAAATTGGGGAAGCCAAAAGATAATGAAGATAGAGAGGAAATGAAATAAATGAGGGGACGTTTAAACAAATTAACTTACTGATACGGGTTATCATCCTATAAGTCGAAGAATCATGAAGGTCGCGGAAGTGGACAAAATAAAAAAAACGAAAAGCTTGACGCCGACCGTAAAAAAAGGCATTTCCTTGACTTGAAAAGTTTAAAACCCCCTGATGGTAAATGGTATCCTATTTAAAAAAAACATTGGGAAAAGCTGAAGAATATAGTTGGTCATGGCGAATGTTCCATCCTTGAATAAACCCATTATTCATTGTATCCGTTATTTTGTCCTCTCATGACTTCACGATCCTTCTACATACAGGATAGTAGCGAGCATTAGTAGGGTCCATTATTTGTTCCCCCCCTGTTTACTCCATCCCTTTTTTGTTTGTCTTCACTCGCTCTTGACTTCCCTTCAGTTGTTTCCCTTTACATTTTTTTCTATCATTTAACCTTTCTTTTCCCCCGGAAGGTTCTGACAGTTCATGTCTGTTCTTCACTCCCGTGAAAACCCCAAAATGTTACTTCTTGCTCCCTTTGTCTCACCACTTCCGGTTTCATTCACATGTCATTTCAGGGATACACTGTTGGTTCTACATTCTATAGGGTTGGGGTTTCAGCAGTGTTCCCGGGGAGGGTTTTGCAAGGGCATTTATTCCCCGTCTAGCATTTTTACAGCTGAACTGTATGCAATTCTCATTGCAATTATTTGTATTGCTTTATGCCTACCTCAACGTCCGTTGTAGTCTCCTCGTCTAGTGCTTTTTAAACCCTTAAAAATTTGATTCCCCCATTCCCCCGTTCTTTGTATACAACTTTTGGGTTTCCAGCATTTCTAGCAAAAACAAAATAAAAAAAGTGTTGTGGGGAGTCCCTAGTCATGTTGATGTTCAGGGCAACGAGCAGACAGACTCTGCTGAAAATCAGCAGTACATGACCCCAGTTTCATGTAGAGGTATTCCATTCTCAGACTAATTTGTAACTCTAACCACCTTCGCAACCATTGGCAGCACGGGAGGTCCGGGTTTTTGGGCTTCTTATCACTGATGGTGAGTTTGGGAGAACACTCTCCCATCTTGGCATGGGGACATCTTTCTCATCTGTTCCACTCTGTGAGTGTTGTCAGGCTCAATTTCAGTTTGCCCTATTCTATTGGACTGTCCTGTCTTTCAACAAGCCGAAATTTACCTCTGACGTCGCCACCCTCTAACGCCCCTTTTTTTCCCCCTTTTGACGGGTCCACCTTTGGTTCAAATTCGCTCTTTGACTTATAGCAACCGATTTATTACACAAACTATGATAACACTTCCTTTACAATCCCTTTCAACCTTTTTCACTTACGTCTGTTATTCTCTCCACTCTATAGGTTAGACAAGGAAGAATTCCCCGTATCAAAATCCCAAGATGTTGCTGTGTCTGACAGCAATGTAGATAAATGGTTCAAAAAACCGACAAGTTGATGAATTAGACACGACTGATTCACCTCACCTGTCTACAGTATATAAGCCACTTCTTCCGCATATACTGTATTCTTTCAAGATTGATGGACTGATTACATCGACCCCAGGCTGAGGATGTTACCTCAAACCCCTTCCCATCTTATCATTCTTCGTTTAGGACTGATGAACCATCGTTGGGGAAACTTTTCCCCAAAAAAAAACCCCAATGTTTAATTCATCAAATTGTCGGTTCTCTGAACTATTTATCTACACACACACACACACATACACACACACACACACCACACATAAACACACACCACAAACACACACACACACCACAGAAACACACCACAAAACCCTACACAAACACCAAAAAACAAACCAACACAATACACCACCACACACCATACACAAACCCCCAAAACACACACACACACAGGCAACACAAACACGCACACCCCCACACACACACCCTACACACACACCCCCCACACACACACCCCACACACCCCCTACACACACACACCCTACACAAAACCCTACACACACATACCCTACACACACATACAGACACATTTTCGAACACACACACACAACAAAATGGTAACACACATATACATACACGCATGCATATACAACAGGCCTAGTGTCTAATCGACATGTGCCTAAGACAAAATGGTAACACACACACAAACACCTCTCTAAACTCTTGGATACCATCAGTCCAGCACATCTCAAACTCTGGTGATCTCCTCCAATCTCATTCGCAACATCAACATCAGGAACAAGAAACTCTCCAGCCTTGATGTAACATCCCTGTTCACCAAAGTACCTACTACACAAGCTATCGATCTCTTGCGCAGGAAAATTGACGACTACTTGATCTTCCTCTTCCAGCCAGCGACTTCATCGACCTCGTTGAATTGTGTTTTGGACTACCCATGGGATCGCCACTTAGTGCCGTCCTTGCGAACCTATACATGGATCATCTGGAAGCCGAGCGATTTTCCACTATTATTCCCTCTTCTGACACCTGGCTCCATTATGTTTACGACATTCTCATCATAACTCCCAGACGCTTCAACGTTCAAGCTCTCCAACACAAGCTCAACCAGGTCGAGCCATCAATCCAGTTTACACAAGAAGAAGTCGACAGCACTCTTCTTTTCCTTGATGTTCTTCTCGGCAAAGCTGACCATGAACTTCGCTTTAAAGTCTATCGAAAACCTACCAACCAACACGATCTTCTCCACTTCTACTCTCACCACGACATCAAAACTAAACGTGGTGTAATTATAGGCTTTTTCCTGCGCGCACTCAGAATCTGCAGCAGTGAGTTCCTTGAGGAATAATGCTCTCTAATTGAACAGGTATTTTCTAAACTTCACTATCCTCGTCACTTCATTAGAGACTGCAGACGACGGGCATTAAACATCTTCAACACACCCAGAGAAGACACTGCCGAGAAGAGATACATAGTCCTCCCCACCAACTCCATTACCAAGCAGGTTTCCATCATTTTTTCCAATACTCATTCCAAGTATCTACCTCCACATCCACCACCATTAAGGACATTACCAGTAATAAACAGGACAAGCTTCAATCCTCTGCAGGGGTATACACAATCCCTTGTAATGACTGCAGCAAATTATACGTGGGCGAAACATCCAGAGACCTCCAAAACGATTTCAGAACACCGGTACGCAGGCAGATCTGACGGCCCAAGGAATGCCTGTGTTCAACACCGAAATTCACACAACCATTTAATCAACTACAGAAACGCAAGACTCATCGCCAGAAAGACAACACTCTAATACCGAAGAATCCTGGAATCATCACTTATCTGTATATCCAACAACTTCAACCAGAACAACGGCTTCTACAACATAACTGAACCCCTTGACAAGAAACTTCTTCATCGCTATCCCACATAAGAACATAAGAATGGAGGAACACTGCAAATGGTCTACTCATATACTTATCCAATCTTTTAAAGCTACCCAAGGTTCTAGACTCTGTCACCATACTCGGAAGATCGTCACATGCAGCATTCTCCACCTGACCCAGTATTTCCCTCCTGACTCCCCCTTTTACCCAGGTAGATCTGTTTGTGACTTGATATAGGCCACTGTGTGGGCGAAACGTTGTCAATAAAGGATCACATTATACTGCTTATGTGTTTATATTTCCATGGCAGCTGTACTGTTCCAAGAAATTTGTAATCTAACGTCTCATCACACAGGAGCTATGTCTGCACTCTTTAAGGTCTCTGGTATTTCACCTAGATCTAGGCTCAGTATTCTTTCTCCAAAATACTGAGGGCTCGTGCTAGTGGTACTTTGCACTTTTTTTATAAATAGAGCATTCCATGAGTCTGGTCCAGGTGCTGAGTGAGTGGACATGTTATCTATTTCTTTCTTGAAATCTATGGGACTAGTGCTAATGTCAGTTAGCTGGTCTGCGCGGCCTTCTGCTGCAGTGAAAAAAAATTCTGCATTCTCTACCTTGCTTAATTTAACTCATTTCCTGTTCATCAGGTACTTTTAGCTTTGATATTGCATATTACTAAAAGTACAAACAAAATTACTGTACCAAAATAAGTTTAAGGTAGACACATCCATATAAACAAGATGACTTGTGACCACATTGTCAGACAATCATACAGGACAATAAGCACAAATTCTCTCAACTAACATCTTATTGTGTATATAAAAGAGCTGGTCATCCCCCAAAACACACTTCCATGATAAATATGTAAAATGAAACACATGTAGTACTACGTATAAAAATACCTCTGATATACCTCTGACTTCTTACGAGGGCTCTCCTCCTGCAGCCCAATCCAGGACAGACTTTCCTGTTGACTGACTGGTCCATCAGACTGCTGCTGTTGGAGATCCGCTGGCCCTTATAGCAGAGGCACCATGTTACGTGAAGAGGTTTTATATCACCAACCATCTCACCTACAGACCTGATATCTCACCACACGTATCGCCAAATACCAATTAGATAACTGAACACTTGCACATACTAAATTATTAGTAATATGAACAAGAATTTCACATTAAATGTTTATGTAACTGTATTGTACCATGGGTACAGTAAAATAACATTGTACCACCTTATCTTTGATGAGTTTCCAGAGTTTTTCTACTCTCTCAGCTCCGCATATCCATTATAGCCTGATTGATCTGGCACTTAGTGGAGATACTTATCCAGTATTGTCTTCAAGACATATACACTCGTCCCAGCAGTGTTTCCGGTATTTTCTGGTAAGACGTTGAATAGTCTGGAGCCATGGATATTGATATAATGTTCTCTTATGGTGCTCATGGCACCTCTCCTTTTCACTGGGCTTATTTGACACTTCTCAAATTTCTCTCTCCAGTATTATGACATTAGAACCATGTATCACTGTCTCCTCTGCTCTAACGAGTACATGTTAAGGTGCCCAGATATGGCAGTTTAGAAGTGACTCCAAACAGCCAATATCCCAAACCCCTCCGTTAAATTGCAGACATTGTACTGCCCACCCCTAGGACTTAAGTCCGGCTAACCTGTTTTCCTGAATGTCTTCTCAAAATATTACCCTGCTCACACTCGAACAGCTCGTCAAGTCCTAAAAGCCATTCGTCTCCATTCACTCCTATCTAACATGCTCACGCATACCTGTTGCTTGCCCAGGCCCTTTGCACATAAAACCTCTTTTACCTCCTCCCTCCATCCTTTCATAGGACGACCCCTACCCCTCCTCCCCTCCACTACAGATTTATACACCCTCCAAGTCATCCTATTGTCTTATAACCTCTCTAAATGACCAAACCACCTCAACAAACCCTCCTCAGCCCTCTGAATAACCTTTTAGTAACTCCACACCTTCTAATTTCCACACAACGAATTCTTCGCATAATAATATGTATGCCACAGACTTCCCATAGACACATCTCCACTGTCTCCAGGATCCTCGCTGCAACATTCACAACCCATGCTTCACACCAATATGAGAGTGTTGATACCAATATACTTTCATACATTACATTCCCTTCTCTGCCTCCGTGGATAACGTTCTTTGTGTCCACAAAGACCTCAACGCACCACTTACCTTTTTTCCTTCATCAATTCTATGGTTAACCTCATCCTTCATAAACCCATCTGCTGACAAATCTACTCCCAAATATTTGAACACATTCACTTCTTCCACACTTCCTCCAATGTGATATCCATTTTTTCTTTATCTAATTCAATTGATACCTTCACCACCATACTCTTATCTATGTTCACTATTAACTTTCTACCCTTACACACCCTCCCAAACTCGTCCACTAAGCTTTGCAGATTCTCTTCAGAATCTCCCAAAAGCACAGTGTCATCAGCAGAAAGTAACTGTGTCAACTCCCATTTTGTATTTGATTCCTCATAATTTAATCCCACAAGTCTCCCCATCACCGTAGCATTTACTTCTTTTAAAACTCCATGTGTAATGTCACCATGGTAACATTACGCATTGTTACGATCAGGGCCTCATTTATTAGCCTGTTTTGCCCCGTCGTAACAAGTTATTTAATTAAGCTTTGATTGTTTCATCGTTAGAGAAAATCATTATAGTATTAGGGTAATTTTTAGGAGATTGACCCAAGCAAGTAAAATATGAGAAATTTAATATAAAAAGAATTCATATAATTATTCATTGTATGGTATAAAGTTATCTTTATTGCAGTGTAATACATCATGATAAACTTTATTCCAAAACAGTTGACATATGACTTTACTTGTTTCTGTACAATAATCATACTCAATGACATGAGTTTTATACAAATAATATTTTACATTAAAGTTTCGCAATACAATAACTGAGACTATTGCCTCAATAAAGGCAGAGAAGTATAAAATACCAATTGAAACATCAAATACATTTTCTTGAGACAATAATTCAGAATACTGAGCAAAGCTCTGCTAATACAAGCTATCACCGTAAGTCGTGGATGAATAGACAATTTTCAAACCATACTAGAGACTTAACAAACCCTCTTAAAGGTGAAATAACTTCCCAAGCCTACTCCGAAGAGCGTATGCCTACTCTTGTGAAAGTCAGTGAACCTACTCCTGGTCAGGAGTGGATGTGTGAACCTACTCCTGGTCAGGAGTGTATGTGTGAACCTACTCCTGGTCAGGAGTGGATGTGTGAACCTACTCCTGGTCAGGAGTGGATGTGTGAACCTACTCCTGGTCAGGATTGGATGTGTGAACCTACTCCTGGTCAGGAGTGGATGTGTGAACCGGGAGACCGGCCACTACCTAAACAGGTAACCGCCAGTATGACTAGTGGTCTCACACTACATGAACACTACAGTAAAATGTAACATCCTACCTACAACATAGCTAAATCAAATAATAGTATAAAGTAAGACATTTTCGTTTTAGCTAATAACGGAAATATCTCCAATATACCATTATGATAAAAATACACACAATATAAAATGTTGGTCAAGGGTATACCCGTAACACGCATCCATGTCCAAGGCCTACTTTTACTGGAAAGTAATCTCCCTCTCTCTCTCCTACACACCCTAACCTGAGCCTCACTATCCTCATAAAAACTCGTTACAGCATTAAGATCTTACTACCTATTCCATACACTTACAACATCTGCCACATTGCTCCCCTATCCACCCGATCATATGCCTTTTCTAAATCCATAAATGCAATGAAAACATCCCTATCTTTATCCAATGGAAATAAGTAAAGGACCCCAATGGAAATAAGTCACTCTGTCTGAATTTTTTGGATTATCCTAGGTTCTCTACACATATGCTGCTATGTATGATAATCTATGTAAATGTATTTGTGTATACCTGAATAAACGTACTTACTTACTTACTATTCAGTGTAAACATTTGATCTACACACCCAACCCCCATTCTTAAACCTCTTTGTTCGTCTGCAATCCTGCTCTCTATCTTACCTCTAATTCTTTCAATAATAACCCTGCCATACACTTAACCTGGTATACTCAGTAAACTTATTCCCGTACAATTTTTACAATATCTTTTGTCCCCCTTTCCCTTATATAAAGGAATTGTACATGCTCTTTGCCAATCCCTAGGTACCTTCCCCTCTTTCAAACATTTATTGAATAAAAGTACCAACCACTCCAACACCATATTCCCCCCTGCTTTTACATTGTTATCATGGTCCCGTCAGTTCTGTGGTATTTTTTACTGGTGGAAGGAGTCGCAGCCCAACCTTGGTGGAGGTAGGGTGTGCTTTCTGGGTCTCCTGGTGGCAGTATCATACAACAGTGTTGCCCGCAACATGACTGCCAGTTACAGGCGACGTGTAAACACCGTTTGCATTGAGCTTTTGCAGGGAGCTGTATACCCTAGTACGGCTGATGTGCTGCTGCCCTTGATAATTAGGGACACTTATGGGATCCCGATTGCTGATCTGTATGGGGTTTCCCTTAATGGTGCCATGAGGATCTTTGTCAAGTTTTCCAGCACTGGTGCTTATGAGGCAATTGTGGATACATATCAGGAACGGAGGATTGTGGTTCAAACTGGCTTGGAGGTACGTCTACGAGATGTATCCATGCATTATTCTTGGATACGGCTTAGGAATACTCCGTTTGAGGCTGATGAAGTGGATGTGCAGAAGGTTTTTGGACAGTTTGGAGTTATTCATGCTGCTACTGTGGGGCATTGAGCCCAGGGTGTGTATGCAGGACTGCCGGAGGGCTCTTTTGTCCTTAAAATGACTCTGCGATGGCAGATTCCATCATATGTCTTCATGGAAGAATTTAAAACCCAGGTGTACGTTACGTATCCTGGGCAGATACGCACCTGTCGGCTCTGTGGGTCCCCAGGACATATGGCAGTGATGTGTGAGAAACGACGGGACCTGCCGCGTCAAGCATCGGATGATCAGACAGCTGCTGCTGATCAGGCGGCGCAGGAGGGCGTGGTACAGCAAGTGGAGCCAGATGTGTCAGAAGCTGCAGGAGTTGAGACGAGCACTGGGAAATGGAGCGACGAAGTACCTGAGGAAGTGCTCGTGCAGACTTTATCTATGGATATGAAGGCCCCGACTCAGGAGTCGGCGCTGAATAATTCTGAAGGGGATATTGTTGGCGAGGAGGTGGGATTGGTGGATCCTACTTTCGAGGACCTTCAGGATGCTCGATAGTCCAACGATGGTTGGCATGTTGCCTGCGGAGGTGGTGCCTGAGGCGGATGAGTTACGACTTGGATGTGTTGATGGTGTTGAGGTCAATGAGCTCAAGGTTTCGCATGTTGTAATGGAGGTCGAGGTGCATCAGGCTGAAGGGGATGATGTAATGGTTTGCACGGGTGTATCCCGTAAGCGGCCTAGTGAGGTAGCTAGTGATGATGTTTTAACGTCTGGTCAGAGGTCTGGTAAAAAGGCCTGGGCAGACGTGGCGAAGGGGAAGGGGGCATTGTTAGGTCGGAATGGAGGGTTAGGAAAGGTAGTAGTGCAAGTGGAAGTTCTGTCCTGCCGGGAGAGCATAGGGGGCAGAAGCAGAGAGGAAAACCCCTTTATAGTTTTTAAGTTTCTGAATATGAATGTTAATGGCCTCCGTGCGGAGTCAAGAAGAGATGGGTTGAAGTGACTTTGCGGCGACTAGGTGTTGATGTATGCTGCCTTCAGGAGCATAATTTCAGGTTGGAAGGGACTTGAGTTTGAATGGTTTTGTCACGTATACGGGAAGTGCAATGAATTTCAAAGGGAGGGGTTTCTGTTGGGGTCAGGGAAACCAGCCCTTTACGTTAAAGTCTTGGGAGGAGGGGGAGGGCAGGTTGTTCGAGTTGATGGGGTTTGGGGGATATTCAGGTATGTTTTTTTGGGGTTTACATGCCTGCTGCGAATAGTCGTCGTGTTAGGGAAGATTTTGTTCGTAATGAGTTGGTTTATTTTCTGAGAGGATTACCGATGATAACTGTTGTTGCTGGTGACTGGAATTGTGTAATCCGTAAGAAGGATGTAGAGCCCAGAGGAGCAGGATGTTTATTGGGTGTGTTGAGGGATGTTTTGGGTGCGATAGGAGTGGGAGATGTGATCCGGGGGAAGTTTTGTAGAACATACTTTTGTCAGGAGAGGTTATGCTGCTAGATTAGATAGAATATATGTGACAGGGAGGTGAGGGTGGAGAATGTGACTTGTGTGGATGTGGGATTTTTGGATCACAGGGGCGTTTTGGCTTTTTATCATGGGAAGGTGCAGTACGTATGTATTCTAGTTATTGGAAGCTGAACACTAGATTGTTGCAAAGTCCAGATCATTGTGGGGTTTTGCGGAATGGTGGGGGAGGGTATGGGAGGAGGGTCGGGTGTTGAGGACATTGTTGGGTGGTGGAATGGGAGAGGTAAAGTTGCGATTCGTGATTTTTATACAAGAATGGGGAGGGAAGAGGTACGATTAAGCATGGCATGCAAAAGTATTTGGAGGGGAATTTGAGGGCATGCTATGGAGGGGAGGGGGTGGGTATCCGCAGGAGGAGATTGCAGCCTTACACGAACGGTTGCGGGATTCAGGAGGAAGCGTTTCATGCCATTCGAATACGGGCGGGGTTGGATGATGTACTGTGGGGAGATAAGGCCTCAGCGTATGTGTTCGAAAATTTAGGTGCCGTAGGAGAGATATGACAATTATGTCTATGAAAGTCGATAGAGAGTTAGGTGGGTACCGGATGGGCCAGCTGTTGCGGACGACGGAGGGTATCAGTGGATATGCGGATGTTTGGTTCCAGGAAAGTTATGTAAGGTGGACTATGATCGGGTAGCGCTGGAATAGTCCTAGAGGGTATTGTCTCGAGAATTAGTGATGTGGATCGTATGGGCATGGAGGGATGATCACTGAGGAGGAGGTGTTGAAGCGATACAGGGTCAGAGGTTAGGAAATCGCCAGGAATAGATGGGATCCTGGTGATTTTTATGTTGCTCATTGGGAGGTCTTGAGGGAGATGCTAGTTCGGGTCTTTAATAGTGAAATCTGGGCGATATGGGGAAGATCATACTGGGATTGTGGTGTTTCCGAGAAAGCATAGTGAGTCTTTGGGAGCGTATCGTGCAATAACTTTTGCTTTGTTCTGACTCAAGATTTTGCGGAGTGTTGGCGAATCGGATGAAGGTAGTTTTATGTCACATACTAGAGGGTGGGCAGTATGGTGTTCCCGGACGTAGTATGCGGGCGGGGCATAGGAGAATAGGAGTTTTGTGGAGGGTCGAAAAGGGGGAGTCGTAGGGCTGGACTGGGAAACAGCTATGATCGTGTCAACAGGGATGTATTGGGAAATACTTAGAAGGCAGGGTTTGGTGATGAAATAGTGGATGGGTAAGGACATTGTATCGGGGTTTCAGGTGCGAGTGCAGGTAAATGGGCGGGTGGGGTAATGGTGGGTATGGAGCGGGGGCTGCGCAGGGGTGTCCCCTGTTGCAGCTCCCTTTTTCTCTTCCCAGGACCCCTTGGTTGGTGTCTGAGGTGTCCGGGAAGCGGTGAGGACAGTGATTGGACACCAGGGATCATTGGGTATGTTTATGATACATCCATTTTGGTAGGAAGTGAGGAGGGGTTGAGTGTTATCAATAGGATGATAGAAGTTTTTGGGTCAGCTTCTGGCATGAGGGTTAATAGGGAAAAATCACATTTATTGGAGGTGGGGTCTTGGGTAGGGGACGTTGGGGCATAGTATGGGTGGGTCACTGAAAATAGACTTAAGATTTGTGGGGTAACCTTTTGCAATGAAGCTAGGGTAGCACATGAAATTAATTCCTCTACGGTTGTGGAAGGGGCTTTGAGTAGGATGGCGGGTTGGAAGCGATTTTACATTATTGCAACGGCGGTGGTTATTAATACGTTGGTGTATAGCAAACTTTGGCATGTGGCGCGGTGTATCCTCTCATGGAGGGGGATGTACTGCGGCCGAGGCTAGAGTCTTGCGATTCATTTGGGGTTTTGGAGCCTGGTTGAAGGAGGTTGTGATGACAAGGGTGGCATTAGGGGGCTTGGGGTTGATACCTTTGGGTAGGAGGTTGCAGGGTCTTTCGTTAAGCAGGAATTTGTGGTGAGGGGAGGGGTGCGTGGGCAAAGGTAGATAGGATAATGAGGAGTTAAGGAGGTGGTGGAGTGGGCGGGAACTGCTGAGATGTGAGGGATTTGCGAGTTCTGTTAGTGGTCGTGAGCCAGGTGGGATTAAGGTTAGTAAGCTGGATGGGTAGGGATGGAAGGAGGCAGTATTGGGTGAGGCTTTCCCAATGTACGATTGCGAAAGGTGTGTTTTTTTTAGGAGATTACGGTTTGCCATCTGGTACGTGAGACTGGGTCCGGTTTTTGCATGGCATCTTGGCCTCTAAAGCTCTCTTGTTTGTAATGGGTTTGGCGAGGAGGGTAGCCGTATCAGATGTGGGATGCCTGATACAGCGTATCATCTTTGTGTATTTTGGGTCCTGGGAAGGGTTAGGGAATGGTTTGGCCAAGTTCTTCGTATGGTGGGGGAGGTGTTATGACCTTGCGGGCTTTAAGCTTAGATGTGGGGGTTGTACAGCGACGTTCGACGTGTGGTCATGTATCTTGTTTTAGATTTTTGCATGTGTGTGGGTATGAGGGAGGTTAGGAGTGAGGTCGGATAGGGCTCTGGCGGCCGTTTTTATAAACAGGTGTAGAAATCAGTGTTTGGTGGGAGGGCGTGGCGCTTTTTCCCGGAAGGGTATCGCCCTCCTCACGATGGGTCTTTTGTTGGGGGTAGTAGAGGATGAGAATCAAGGGGCTGGTTTCCCAGAAGGGGGTTTGTGTGTGTGTGTGTGTTGTTGGTAGTGTGTGATCTTGGGTTGGGGTTGGGTGGGGTGGTAGGTGTGGGGTGGGAATGGGTTGGGGAGAGTTGTGCATCTGGTTTTGACTTTTGACTTTTTTTATGCAGGGGCATGGGGAGGTGTTTATGACTTTGGGTGAGTGAATGGTATTGCTTTTTGACTTGGACTTTGGGATGGGGTTTTGTTTTCATGGTATGATTGGGGGATTCCCCTCTGCTTCAGTTATGAGGTTAGGGTAGTGGTTAGGGGTATTGTCACGTGTCACATATATGGAACCGGTTAATTGTAATCTGGTGGAATGCTGCGTGGGTGGCTATTAGGCCTCATGTTTAATAATGTTTAAAAGGTTTGTTGTTTTGCCCTTTGTGGTAACGTTTTTTCTCGGAGTTGTGGAAATTAGTCTCACTGTTGTTTTTAGTATATCCTTATACATGTAGTAATTTATTTGTGTCATGATTTGAAGTAAGTTGACGATAAAAATTACTTTTCTGTGGTTCTTGTTGGGCCATTCTTATTGTATAAACATGTATCAGTCACTGTACCCAGTGTTACGGGTATACCCTTGGCCAATATTTTTATATTGTGTGTATTTTTATCATAATGGTATATTGGAGATATTTCGTATATAGCTTAAAACGAAAATGTCTTACTTTATACTATTATTTGATTTAACTATGTTTTAGGTAGGAGGTTACATTGTAATTTTATGTTTTACAATTTAAAAAGTTTTACTTTGCGGTCATGTAGTGGGAGACCACTAGTCTACTCCCGGTTACTTGTTTATTACCAGCCGGCCTCCCCCTCTGTCACGTGACCGACCTAACGAGCTTACCACACCGGAGTATTGGCGTAGGTTCACACATCCACTCCTGACCAGGAGTATGTTACTGACTTTCATAAGAGTAGTCATACGCTCTTTGGAGTAGGCTTGGGAAGTTATTCCTCCTTTAAGAGGGTTTGTTAAGTCCATAGTATGGTTTGCAAATTGTCTATTCATCCACGACTTAGGTGATAGCTAATTAGCTGAGCTTTGCTCAGTATTCCGATTATGTCTCCAAGAAAATGTACTTGATGTTTCAATTGATGTTTTATACTTCTCTGCCTTTATTGAGGCATTGGTCTCAGTTATTGTATGGCGAAACGTTGATGTGAAATATTGTTGTATGAAGCTCGTGTCATTTAGTATGAATATGGTACAGAGACAAGTAAAGTCATATATCGACTGTTTTCGAATAAAGTGTATCTTGATTTATTACACTGCAAGAGATATAACTTTATACCATACATGAATAATTATATGAATTCTTTTATATTAAATTTCTCAAATTTTACTGCCTTGGGTCAATCTCCTAAAACTTACCCTAATACTATAATGATTTTCTCTAACGATGAAACAATCAAAGCTTAATTAAATAACTTTTCGACGGGCAAAAACAGGTTAATAAATGAGGCCTGATCGTAACAAATGGGGCCTGTCCGGGAGGTTTGATCCAAGGGAAAGGAGTTAGTATCTAAATTCTCTTAAGCAGTATAATCATTCTTGTTATGAACTTATTTTCATAATATCAGGATCATCTGAGGCTCAAGTACACCTTCATGAGAAGTTCTAAACCATCAGATAGGGAGCTAGGTCTCAACATATTTTGACAGTCTGTCAGAAGTCTCAGAATGGGAAGTTGCTAACTTGTGTTTGTCTCCCGACAATGATGGCTACTGATGTTTGGCTCTCGCTTACCTCACCCTGAAGATAGCAACCACAGGGTATAATAACTATGCTCTTCCCTTTTGTTCTGGTATTGGACACCTTATTGGGCAGAGTGAAAGGATTGACTTTAGCGAGTTCTTGGTAGGTGTCTCCTATACGTTGGACACTGGTGATTGATTTGTCTCCCTCTCTGTTGTTGAACATTCCTCGTTGTACCTGTAACCCAGGGTCCTGAGCATCCACACGACGGACGTTAGCACGGTTGGTGCTGTTGTCTTGCCTTAGTACTTGGACCAAGAATCTTTAAACATTTTTTGAGTCACTGCTGTCCTGGGACAAGCATATCATTCTATTTGGTATCTGTAGTGAAAGGATAGTTTAGTAATTTTTGGAACAGAACCTACTAAAGTTCCTTAATGTTCACCTGCAGATTAATGTGGACTTCATTAATCTGTTCTGCAGCTTGCTGTTGGCATTGTTGGATCAGCTACTGTTCTAGCTGTTAATGCTGGAATCCTCTGTGCGATTTCTGCATATAGAAATCTTGTAGGTGCTATTATTCTTATTGTCTGTCTTGCAGACATTAAAAACAATAGAGAAGCAAAACTCATTTTATTCAAACTTTATGGAAACATTGGGTTGAATTTCCCTCTGGTCCTCTGGAAACAGTGTTCATTGGAGATGGGAAAAATCTTAAGGCTACTCTTGGAGAGAGAAGAAAGAGGGTGAGACGGGTGACATTTAGTCTTGGGTGATACTATAGAATTCTTCAAAGGAATTCGCCAAAGTATAAAAATTCAAACTACGTCAAAGAGACTTAACAAGTGCCTTAGGATGTTAACCAGAAAATCACTGGTTGGTGGACTTGTCAGAGGAACTTATGGCAAGCGACATGTGCTCGTATTGCTTTCCTCATGTTGAGCCAAAAGTTTTCCTGTCTGTTATTGTTGAATCGTTGCTTGCAACTTCGTTTGACTGATGAGGACGCAGAAGGGCCGGCCTTAACATGCTTTGAAAACTACGGTTTTCTCGCCACATTTCTCGTTTGCATTTTCTGAGTATTCGCTTGGAATCCTTGTGCCTGGAAGAAGTCATTTTGGAGGTGTTCATTCCAGTGACTGACATGAATGGAACCGACCACCTTGGAAAGTCAGATGCTCTTCTATTTACTTCAAGATTGTTTTAGTGATGCCTGGTATGGTTTCCTCCCAGCATTAGTGTTTTCTATGTTTCCTGACACAAGTCTCTATGCACAAGCTGTCCCTGAGCAGAAGTTGTTACCTGACACACAGCCTCATAGTAAACTGTCCCTGAGGCCTGCCTTGCTTCCTGACATCCAGCCTCTTCAAGCTAGTCCCTGAGCAGAAGTTGGTACACTTTGCACTGCTCTATAGGTAAAACTTCCCTGAGCGAGTCACTTCTTCTGGCCTAGCCTCTATATTCAAGCTATCCCTGAGCAAAGTTTCTTTTGCATGCCCCTGTTTAATGTGTCCTGGGAAAGTCTGCATCCGTCTGACAATGTCGACAAACATCCCAAGACGTCCTTTTTTCCACTAAACTGTGATTTGGACAGAATTTGATTGACGGTTCTGCCTTGTAAGTTGGAGGATGCCTGGTGGAGCAGTGTCAGAAAAGTCACGCCCTTCTGCATCTCACAAACGTCCCTGAAGACGCTGGTCTTCCCCAGATTGGATATGATGATTCTTGAGGAAAAAATGGCTGATTTAACCCAAAAAGGTTTCAGAAGATTGGGTGAGGCGCGTTTTGGGGCAACCTCCCCACCTGGTTCATCTTCCTTTGTTTTATCCCTCGTCTGTTTCATCGCTTGTTGGCGCCGTGTTTTGGTTCCACGTAACTGCAAAGTGTCTGGCCCAAGTTTGTGGGGTTGTTAAAAGACCCGACAGTTGATGGTTAACCGACTGTTCAAAACTCCCTGACTGTTTTTACTTTAAACTTCATCAGATATGTTTTGATTGAACAAGTGTTAATTATATGTTCATGATGTATCTACTGTGTCAAGCTGTCTCTCGCCGACTTCAGTCTTCACTGATAGTGTTTGACTGATCTAGTGTTATTTATATGTTCATCATGTATCTGCTGGTGTCAACTTTTAGTGTTTAGCAAACGTTGCTATTTAGAAAATTATTATTGAAAGAACTTCATGAGGTAATGTCTGAGGTGTCACAACCTCTTGACTTTTCGTCTCGGAGCATGTGGTGAGCTCCCACTACCGGACCCTCTCACTTTTTCAGTGCTCTAGAAGAAAGAGTTGGTGTTGACTAGGCGACATTATTCGTCTGATGCTAACAAGACTCAGCAAGGGTAATCCTGAGTCTGACGCTTGGAGCTTCTGCCGTTTCTACACTGTGAGTTTAACAAGATGTGGTGGATAGCGGTCCGTTGTCAGTGTTTCAACGTTCCTACCATTGTTCAAAATTTTCCATGATGTTGAGGCTTACTGTCTATGCCGGTCACCAACTTGACTAGGTTGGAATGATGCATCCTTGACTAGTATATCTTCAAGGCAGTACTTTGTCTAATGTAGGTTAATAAGACTCTTATTCCTCCAGGTGTCAAAATTGCACTAGCTCTGCAGGGGCTACTAGAGATGTACTAACAATCGTTTGATTTCTATAAAAGTGAGCTGAGTGGCATGCTGGTCGGTTCCTTCGTTGTCTCGCCTTGCGGTAATTGTTTGACCTGTTCATGATGTTGCAAAGGAATCCGCTCCTTCTCGTAGAGCTGGTGGAGGTCAAGTCTTCACTCGTTCTGGTTGAGTTTTCTTCCACTTTGTATATGGTCAGGTTCTGGTGTTACAAATTTTCCCTCGTATGTTGTTTTCTTAGTAAACGTTTCCTCTGTCGAGGTCCAAGAGCTTGTCTGTTGGTGACTGCTCTTGTGTGGTCTTTAAGTTTGTACTTTATCGAGTTGATGTCCATCCGACCTGAGCGGTGAGTGACCCCCCCTTCCTACACACAAAACCATATTTTTTGTCTATACGTTCAACTTAAATCATACAAGCTGACACTGCGTCCTGATTGTAATTGAGAATTTTAAAGTTATCAAAGTACTTGATGGTTAGTTCCATAGAGTAACTTCTTATTAGTCCATTTATTTATCTATATACGTATTCTCATGTTTAATGTTTTTATATTTCAACAGTTATGAGGTTACTGTTAGCTAGGCTGATGATGCGGAGTGTTGAGCTAAGGTGGAGTGTCATGACCACTCTTCAGTTATATACACTTGAAGCCACTCCAGCTGCTAGGATAAGATTATCACCTCTTTACTGCTGCCTTCTATTATTCTCCATGTACAAAGCAAGTTATGCCTGGCTGCTATATCGGCGATGCCTGTACCATCACAACATTAACCTGGCGTTGTATGGAGTCCCAGCACTGTTAACTACACTGCCCTTGTATGGAGAAGAAATAGTTATCAAAATGGAGACCAGTAGTATTTTGTTTATATGTTAAATGAGAGTATTTCCTGTGTAATTGAGATAAATTTGGACATCAAGTAAGAGGTTTCTAAAATCTTTATCATTATTGTGTTCATATTCCAGTAATTTTACTATATGTAGGAGGTTTTTGGCTTCTGATATTCTGTTTGGTGCGACCTGTGGTCGTGAGGGGAGGTGTTACGGGTATACCCTTCCAATATTTTATATTGTGTGTATTTTTATCATAATGGTATATTGGGGATATTTCCGTTATTAGCTAAAACGAAAATGTCTTACTTTATACTATTATTTGATTTACTATGTTTTAGGTAGGAGGTTACATTGTAATTTTATGTTTTACAATGTTAAAGTTTTACTGTGCCGGTCATGTAGTGGGAGACCACTAGTCTACTCCGGGTTTCTTGTTTACGTACCCGCCGGCCTCCCCCTCTGTCACGTGACCGACCTAACTGAGCTTACCACACCGTGGTATTGGCAGTAGGTTCACACATCCACTCCTGACCAGGAGTATGTTCACTGACTTTCATAAGAGTAGTCATACGCTCTTTGGAGTAGGCTTGGAAGTTATTCCTCCTTTAAGAGGGTTTGTTAAGTCCGTAGTATGGTTTGCAAATTGTCTATTCATCCACGACTTACGGTGATAGCTTGTATTAGCTGAGCTTTGCTCAGTATTCGAATTTTTGTCTCAAGAAAATGTACTTGATGTTTCAATTGATGTTTTATACTTTCTGCCTTTATTGAGGCATTGGTCTCAGTTATTGTATGGAAACGTTGATGTGAAATATTGTTTGTATGAAGCTCGTGTCATTTAGTATGAATATGGTACAGAGACAAGTAAAGTCATATATAGACTGTTTTCGAATAAAGTGTATCTTGATTTATTACACTGCAAGAGATATAACTTTATACCATACACTGAATAATTATATGAATTCTTTTATATTAAATTTCTCAAATTTTACTTGCTTGGGTCAATCTCCTAAAAACTTACCCTAATACTATAATGATTTTCTCTAACGATGAAACAATCAAAGCTTAATTAAATAACTTGTTACGACGGGGCAAAACAGGTTAATAAATGAGGCCCTGATCGTAACACCCAGTCATGGGGTTTTGTTTTTAGTTGTAAGTTTGTAATCTGTATAATGTTCATAGGCTTTTATTTGTCATTTCATTGAAATATTAAAAAGTAAAAAGAATAACTAGGGAGGGGGTGGGGGTTTGGGATAGATTTGATTATACTTAATTTATAAAGTTTGTAATGGTGTGGAAAATGTCGATGGTCATTAGTATTTTGTAAGTTGCATAGTGATTTATGTATATTTTGTATAAGGTATCTTGTCATACAAGTACATTGTATATGTTGTACTATATTGTTAGAAGGGATGTCATAAGACATTATATTTATGCTATGTTTCGGATCCATGTTTGTAAAACTGTATGGTTCTTAAATAAAATATATAAAAAAAAAAATCTCCCTCTCTCCTACACACCCTAACCTGAGCCTCACTATCCTCATAAAAACTCGTTACAGCATTAAGAACTTACTACCTATTCCATACACTTACAACATCTGCCACATTGCTCCCCTATCCACCCGATCATATGCCTTTTCTAAATCCATAAATGCAATGAAAACATCCCTATCTTTATCCAATGGAAATAAGTAAAGGACCCCAATGGAAATAAGTCACTCTGTCTGAATTTTTTGGATTATCCTAGGTTCTCTACACATATGCTGCTATGTATGATAATCTATGTAAATGTATTTGTGTATACCTGAATAAACGTACTTACTTACTTACTATTCAGTGTAAACATTTGATCTACACACCCAACCCCCATTCTTAAACCTCTTTGTTCGTCTGCAATCCTGCTCTCTATCTTACCTCTAATTCTTTCAATAATAACCCTGCTATACACTTAACCTGGTATACTCAGTAAACGTATTCCCGTATAATTTTTACAATATCTTTTGTCCCCCTTTCCCTTATATAAAGGAATTGTACATGCTCTTTGCCAATCCCTAGGTACCTTCCCCTCTTTCAAACATTTATTGAATAAAAGTACCAACCACTCCAACACCATATTCCCCTCCCCCCTGCTTTTACATTGTTATCATGGTCCCGTCAGTTCTGTGGTATTTTTTACTGGTGGAATGCCAACTTATACAGTAACAAGGTAACACTACTTATCTTCGTCGCTGGGTCAACCTTCCGCAGCTGCAACCGGCAGGTTCCCTCGATGGGACCCATTATTCCACCACCACGGAGGTGATTGGGACAAATAATTAAATGTAGCTCATTATATATTGCCCCAGAGGAGCATATTCCCATATATTCAGTCAGTGATCTGAATATTACTTACCGGGTTGGACTCAAAAGTCCGCACCTCACTGCCGTCTAAATAAGACAGTTTCAAACTTCTCCTGACTACAAGAACTGCGCAGTCCCCCTGTGTCAACAAGAAATTTAAAACCTACCTTGCTCGTTGTAACATGAGCAATGGTGTTGGCTCCACCTTAAGACAGATATTGGTGTCTTGATTGCAGAACGTCACTGATGAGTCACCGTCTTGTTCGATGAAGTACACTCGCGATTTTTCTCTCTACGTTCTACAATACTTGTCCTTTTGCAGTAGTTACTAACAAAAGCTGTGCACACTTCTCTGTAATATACCGCTATTTAATGATTAATTATCACTAAACGCACTGGAACAGAGTTCTTATCCGATTTCCCAGCGTTAGTGGAGATTGATAAGAGTTCGGAGACGCATAACAAATGTTCCTTTGTTAGATCAATGCCTGCGCCGCAAGCTCCCGTCCCCTCTTGTTGGTTAATTCAATCTAACGCCCTCCTTCGCTCCTGGCCTCAGTTTGCTCGGTATCGCTGACCTAAGCTCAATTCCCCACTTGCTAAACACTGCAACAGTTTGCAATTCAAATGCTTGTGTTCTTTAAATATTTCGATCACTGAGAGCACATGATTGTTTTTTCAAGTTTAAAAAGTAAAACAGTAGTTTTCTTTAACTTTCCTGCTGCGGCAAAGAGTGTCATTTTCTTCAATTGTATGTCAATCATATACACTACCAATAACCTCAAGAGGCTTGGTATACGTGCCTCAGTGTCGTTTAGGGTACAAACATCTGTTATCAATTAAACTGTTGACCAGGAAGCCAGACGCTGTCTGGCCCTTTCTAAGGGCTGGGCCCTTGAAAGGGCAGAAGGGGGCTGAAAGGGCTGATACTTCCCCCTCTCTTGGAGAATTTTGTCCACAAGTTCCAACTGCCCTACTCCCTTTCGTTCTACCTAATGCCCGACGCACCTCTCCCACACTCACATCCGTCTGTTCTTCACTCCTAAAAGATGTTATTTTTTTTATATATTCACTTTTGTGTTACAAGATATCTCAGGGCAGATGTGATAAACAGAGGAGTCGTAAGGCTCTTACTTTAATTGGAAAGTTAGAAATAATTAAACTCAGTAAGCAAGGTATGTATGTGGCTGAGAGAGGACCAAGATGGTATTGATAATTGTGCTTATGTGTACCTGTATCTAAATAAATTTACACACTGTGCTCGCAGCTGTATTTCTATGGAAAAATAACGCCCATTTCAAACACTGAAATTACGGCCCTGTCCAAACAGCTAACTTTATCATGAAATCAGCTCAAAAATACATGTCAAGTTTGTTAATCTTTAAATTAAAAAATTATTGCACTACATGAAAATTTCTACTGCGCCTTCCTTACTTTCACTAATGCAAACTGATCTATGATGAGCTCAATTTTTTTTCAGTTTCTTCTCTTTGTACACTCAGCAGAGCAAGATCACAGAGTCTGCCTTGACCCTGGGTGGTTCTCAAATACGAAAATATTAGTTTTAACTTACTGAATGATCTCATACGAATACAATTTTTTTTCACTATCCGAGGATGGCTTGTAATAGAATGGCTGTAATAGGATGGCTGTAATAGGATGGCTGTAATAGAAA
Source organism: Cherax destructor (assembly GCA_009830355.1). Lineage (NCBI taxonomy): Eukaryota > Metazoa > Arthropoda > Malacostraca > Decapoda > Parastacidae > Cherax > Cherax destructor. The sequence continues at coordinate 20,225 of WNWK01002552.1, read as the reverse complement.
CTGAGGAGTGCAGCGGACAAGTGAAGTAGCAGCAACACTAACAGCAAGAGACATTCTTGAGCTTCCCCAGCTCTCGGGCTTACTGCCTTTGCACCTCCTGACATCGTCTGCTGCTATGCAGCTGCCACACTCTTCGAGCCCAGTGTAGGCGGGGTTTGTGGCAGCCCAAGGTGCCAAACGTCTCCCTCCGAGCCACGTGGGGGGAGGGAATGGGGCTAGGCCTGGGGACAGCTGGTCCTAGAAGACGAGGAGGTACTCGTACCTCCTCCCATGGCAGACATTGGTCTGAGACACTCCCACGACAGGGAGCCATGGCCGGGCCACCTCTTGGAAAAGACCCGGGCCGGACGATTATACCGGCGAATCTACAGCAACAATAGAAACTGCTCAGTGGCGCCCCACTTCAAGTGGCGCCCAGGGTACGTGGCATGCCTGCCATATCTTAGGTACGCCACTGTGTGCAGGCATATTAAAATCACTATTTGTCATCGCTACAAAGTAGTAGTTACGCCAGGCGAAGAAGAAGCTAAGAGTGTCTCAATAGAGTTAATTAAAGACGCAATAACATTATAATAATAATAATAATAATAATAATAATAATAATAATCACTTTGGGGCTCTCTAGATGTTATATATTACATTATTATAGACATTTTCATTAATTCATCTATGATATTTTATGAAAATTATATATGAAACAAGCTACATATTATATAAACATAGTACATACGACCATACTATGACAAATTGACATAATATCTAACCTTAATACCAGTAGTATAATTATTGTGTCACTATAGAGTAAGATCTTGTATAAGACTGCCTGAAATGCCTAGGCATACCTAGGCATACTATTGGCCTACTTGTAATAATTATTTCATAAAATGTACAAATACCATAAAATATGTAAGCCCCACTTTGTAATATTATCAGAAATAAAGTTGAATTGAATAATCAGGTGTAGTCGCCGAGAGGCTTGTGGGAGTATACCTCAAGAATTACAAAAAGACATTCTCTCCAGTCTACTACGATCAGAGAAACTGCGAATGGTGCTTGTGGGTAACTATAGAAAAATAATCCTTTCGTTTGTCTTACGTAAGTAAGTATAAATAAATAGCGTCACTCGCTCTCAAAACGGTGCATTGCATGAGCCTGGAGGTGTTGCATTAATGTGAAGGCAATTTTTGCACGAAGTAATGTGTTTGTATTTTAGAGAAAATGCATAGATAATTTAAGAAATAAGACAGACAGTCCTCGATGACGCTCTGCCTTTCTTGGTTTATCCTGGGTGGCTAACCCTCCGGGGTTAAAAATCCGAACGAAATCTTATCTTAATTTACGTTTCCATACGACCGCCCAATCAAAACACTGACTCCACATACTTGTCTGAGGAGCACCCTCCCCACCGTGTTTAATAATAATAATAATAATAACACTGGTCAACAATTTTTGAAAAGTTGTATGCTTCTTAAATAAGATTAGTTAATTTTTATGTATTTTCATGTCCTGAATCGAAATATTACCTTGAAAAATGCTTATTGGCTATAGGTTTAAAGATTCGAGACATGTAATATTTGATTATTTTATTATAACGTACAATATGTGTCAGTATTTTTTAAACTATAATCCGTACCTACTCTCTGCCTTTTTGCTTGACGCTTATAGTGGGCTGAAGAATCATCTCTTGCCAATGTCCAGCAATAGTCTGCAAGCATTCTTGTGCCCCATTTGCCCTGGTACCATTTTTCCATGGTTGAAATATCTTGGTGAAACCTTTCACCATGTTCCTCACTAACTGCCCCACAGTTCGCTGGTAAAAAGTCTAAATGTAAGTCCAAAAGTGACATGTTTCATCCCATGTTCTTGTAAGCATTGATGAGGTTTGCCACCAATTCTTCATAGTTGCCTTCCCTTCTGTTTCCCAGAAATCCCTTCGCCACTAACCTGAATGCTTCCAAAGCAGCTTTCTCCTCCCCATGAAGGTCTGAGTCAAAGACACCATCTTTTACAAAGTTTTTCATGAGCCCCAGTTTTATGTGTAGTGTTGGTAGCAAAATTTTGTTTGGTTCAATGAGAGGTGGACGTTGAACATTTTCCATCCCAGATTCCAATGATTGACGAGGAGGCCAGTCTCTCCTGATGTAGTGGGAACCTCTTGCACGACTGTCCCATTCACATAGAAAGCAGCAGTACTTGATGTATCCGTCCTGCAAGCCCATCACAAGAGCAACAACCTTTAAGTCACCATAGCACAACCACCTTCTATGACTGCTGCAACAATAATGAAGGGCAGTGAGACTGTGAGTGTGTGGTAAGAAACACACTGCCGCAAGCCTGTTGACCGGGTGTGGACTGGTGAATTGCTCATTACTTTATAATTTGTTCATGATTGTAACTATGTTTAAACGTAAGTAAGTAAATTTACTTACTTACATGATTCATTACCTTTGTAACTTGTGAGTTCATTACCTTTGTAACTTGCTCAGCTATCAAAACTTTGGGGCCCAGTCCCTGGACCCATTATGTACGTCTGTAATCTTTTGACTACCACCCACAGGATGGGTATGGGGTGCATAATAAAGATATTAAACTAAATAAAGCAAGCCTGTTGGAACCTGTTGTGACACGTAGGTCTATATTGAAAACTAGAGCAAACAAACAATTTTAACCATGATATTCTTTATCAGTGACCTAAAATTAGTTGGAAATTGCTACTCTGGTCTCGGAAGCATTTTGGTTGTAGACCAGTGTAATAATAATAATAATAATAATAAGAAGAAGAAGAAGAAAAAAAAGAAGAAGAAGAAGAAGAAGGCCTGGGGGCAAAAGCTCTCGCTTCACACGGAGAGGGTCAGGGTTCGATTCCCGGCGAAGGGGTGGAAACATCGGACGTGTTTCCTTACACCGGTTGTTTATGTTCACCCATCATTAAATAGATGCTTCTTTGTTAGTGGATTGGTATGGGTCGCATCCTGTGACAAAACTGACCTAATTTGCCCGAAATGCTCTGCATAACAAGCGGCTTTCTATATAGTAGTATGTCATTGATGTCAGCTAGGCCTGTATACTATGTACATGTAGAAAATAAAGATATTATTATTATTATTATTATTAAGAAAAAGAAGAATTTTTATGTCTATAAGTGAAACTGGGTGTGTTGCGGTGAACTCTCTCTCTCTCTATTCGTCTGGAAACTTTCCAAAGTTTCAAGTGTTTTAAAGTTATTACATATATAATTTTTATTAACACATCGGCTATCTCCCACCAAGGCAGGGTGGGTCGAAAAAGAAAAACTTTCATCACTCACTCCATCACTGTCTTGCCAGAGGCGTGCTTAAACTACAGTTATAAAACTGAAACTTTAACACCCCTCCTTCAGAGTGCCGGCACAGTACTTCCCATCTACGGCCTTCCGGTTTCCCTGAATCCCTTCATAAATGTTACCATGCTCACACTCCAACAGCACGTCAAGTCCTAAAAATCATTTGTCTCTATTTGCTCCTATCTAACACGCTCACGCATGCTTGCTGGAAGTCCAAGCCCCTCGCACATAAAACCTCCTTTATCCCCTTCCTTCAACTTTTCCTAGGCCGAACCCTACCCCGCCTTTCCTGTACTACAGATTTATACACTCTCGAAGTCATTCTATTTGGTTCCACTCTCTCTACATGTCCGAACCACCTCAACAACCCCTTCTCAGCTCTCTGGATAATAGCTTTGTTAATCCAGCACCTTCTCCTGATTTCCAAACTCCGAATTCTCTGCATTATATTCACACCACACATTGCCCTCAGACATGACATCTCCACTGCCTCCAGCCTTCTCCTTGTGACAAATGGTTTTGAAAACCGACAAGTTGGAGATTAAGACACATATGCAACACTTGGGAATCTTTATTGAAGAAACGTTTCGCCACACAGTGGCTTCATCAGTCCAATACAAAGCAGAAAGGTGTAAGGAGAGGAGGAGTTTGAGGTAATCAGTCCCTCGGCCTGGAGTCGATGTGTTCAGTCCATCAATCTTGTAGAAAGTACAGCATAGAGCAGTAGAGGTTTCTTATATACTGTAGTCAGGTGAGGTGAAGCAGGAGGAGGCGGGGTCATAGTGGTACCATCCACTAGTCGAAGTGGTCTTCGTCAAAGGTTGGACAAGTGTTGAAGAATTTCTTTTATCATGATCCCATGATGTTGCAGTGTCTGACAGATGTGATAAATGGTTTGCAACATCATGGGATCGTGATACAAACGAATTCTTAAACACTTGTTCAACCTTTGGACGAGACCTACTTCGACTAGTGGATGGTACCACTATGACCCGCCTCCTGCTCTCACCTCACCTGACTCATATAGCCACCTCTACTGCTCACTGTACTTTCTACAGATTGATGGACTGAACACATCGAGTCAGCCGAGGACTGTTACCTCAAACTCCTCCTCTCCTTTCAACTTTCTGCTTGTGACTGATGAAGCACTGTGTGACACGTTTCTTCAATAAAGATTCATAAGTGTTGCTTAAGTGTCTTAATCTCCAGCCTACTCCTTGTTGCAACATTCACCACCCATGTTTCACACCCATATAAGAGTGTTGGTAAAACTATACTCTCATACATTCCTTTTTTTGCTTCCATGGACAATGTTCTTTGTCTACACAAACTCCTAAGTGCACCACTCACCTCTTCCCCCCTCATCAATTCTATGATTCACCTCATCTTTCATAGACCCATCTGCTGACACGTCTACTCCTAAATATCTGAATACATTCACCTCCTCCATACTCTCTCCCTCCAATCTGATATCCAATCTTTCGCCACCTAATTTTTTTGTTATCCTCATCACCTTACTCTTTCCTATATTTACTTTTAATTTCCTTCTTTTACATACCCTACCAAACTCATCCACCATCCTCTGCAACTTCTCTTCAGAATCTCCCAAAAGCACAGTGTCATCAGCAAAGAGCAACTGTGACAACACCCACCTTGTGTTAAATTCTTTATCTTTTAACCCCACACCTCTTGCCAAGACAATCGCATTCACTTCTCTTACAACCCCATCTATAAATATATTGAACAACCTTAGTGACATCACACATTGTTGTCTAAGGCCTACTTTTATTGGAAAATAATCTCCCTCTTTCCTACATATTCTAACCTGAGCCTAACTATCCTCGCAAAAACTCTTCGCTGCTTTCAGTAACCTTCCTCCTATTCCATACATTTGTAAAATCTCCCACATTGCTCTCCTATCTACCGTGTCATACGCCTTTTCCAAATCAATAAATGCCACAAAAACCTCTTTACCTTTATCTAAATACTGTTTATCTATATGTTTCACTGTAAACACTTGGTCTACACACCCTTGCCTTTCCTAAAGCCTCCTTGTTCATCTGCTATCCTACTCTCCGTCTTACTCTTAATTCTTTCAATAATAACTGTACCATACACATTACCATGTATACTCAACAGACTTATTCCCCTATAATTTTTGCACTCTCTTTTGTCCCCTTTGCATTTATACAAAGGAACTGTGCATGGTCTCTGCCAATCCGTAGGTACCTTACAATCTTCAATAAATTTAATAAATAAAAGCACCAGCCACCTGCTTTTAACATTTCTATCTTTATTCCATCAATCCCAGCTGCCTTACCCCCTTTCATTCTACCCACTGCCCCACGAACTTCCCCCACACTCACAACTGGCTCTTCCACACTCCTACAAGATGTTATTCCTCCTTGCCCTATACAGGAAATCACAGCTTCCCTGTCTTCATCAACATTTAACATTTCCTCAAAATATTCCCTCCATCTTCCCGATACCTCTAACTCTCCATTTAACAACTCTCCTCTCCTATTTTTAAGTATCAAATCCATTTGTTCCCTAGGCTTCCCCAACTTTTTAATCTCACTCCAAAACTTTTTCTTATTTTCAACAAAATTTATTGATAACATCTCCCCCACTCTCTCATTTGCTCTCTTTTTACATTGCTTCACCACTCTCTTAACTCTTTTTCTCTCCATATATTCCTACCTCCTTGCATCACTTCTACTTTGTAAAAACCTCTCATATGCTAACTTTTTTTTCCTTAATACTTTCTTTATATCATTATTCTACCAATCGCTCTTCTTCCCTCCCGCAGCCACTTTCATGTAACCTCAAACTTCATACACCTTTGACCCCATTGCCTACTCTCACTAGCCCATCTATCCTCCAATAGTTGTTTATATCTTACCCTAACTGCCTCCTTCTTTAGTTTATAAACCTTCACCTCTCTATTGCTGCTTCTATTTTCCTTGTATCCCATCTACCTTTTACTCCCACTGTAGCTATAACTAAAAAGTGATCTGATATATCTGTGGCCCCTCTATAAACATGTACATCCTGAAGTCTACTCAACAGTCTTTTATCTACCAATACATAGTCCAACAAACTACTGTCATCACGCCGTACATCATAGCTTGTATACTTATTTATCCTCTTTTTCTTAAAATATGTATTACCTATAACCAAACCCCTTTCTATACAAAGTTCAATCAAAGGGCTCCCATTATCATTTACACCTGGCACCCCAAATTTACCTAACACACCCTCTCTAAATGTTTCTAAAACTTTAGCATTTAGGTCCCCTACCACAATTACTTTCTCACTTGGTTCAAAAGTTCCTACACACTCACTTAACATCTTCCAAAATCTCTCTCTCTCCTCTACACTCCTCTCTTCTCCAGGTGTTTATACACTTATTATGACCCACTTTTCGCATACAACCCTTATTTTAATCCACATTCCTTGAATTTACACATTTATATTCCCTCTTCTCCTTCCATAACTGATCCTTCAACATTATTGCTACCCCTTCCTTAGCTCTAACTCTCTCAGATACTCCTGACTTAATCCCATTTATTTCTCCCCACTGAAACTCACCTACCCCCTTCAGCTTTGTTTCGCTTAGAGCTAGGACATTCACGTTGTTTTCATTCATAACATTAGGAATCATCTCTTTTTTATCATCCGAACTACATCCACGCACATTCAGACATTCCAGTTTTATAAAGTTTTTCTTCTTCTCTTTTTTAGTAATGTACACAGGATAAGGGGTTACTAGCCCATTGTTCCCGGCATTTTAGTCGCCTCATACGACACACATGGCTTAGGGAGGAAGGATTATTTTCCACTTCCCCATGGATAATAGAGGAAATAAAGTAGGACAAGAACTATTAAGAAAAAGAAGAAAAACCTAGATATGTGTATCTATATATATATGCCTGTGTATTGTGACCTACGTGTAAGTAGAAGTAGCAAGAAATAATTGTTATCTAGCGTGTTTATGAGACAGAAAAGAGAGACACCAGCAATCCTACCATCATGTAAAACAGTTACAGGTTTCTGTTTCACAGTCACCTGGCAGGACGGTAGTACCTCCCTGACATCAAAACGAATAAAAAAAATTCAAGAGTCAGAGGATGAAGATGTGCCATCTCCTGACTTCCTACAATAAACACTACGCAACACTCACTATAACCTACAATAAACACTACGCAACACTCACTATAACCTACAATAAACACTACGCAACACTCACTATAACCTACAATAAACACTACGCAACACTCACTATAACCTACAATAAACACTACGCAACACTCACTATAACCTACAATAAACACTACGCAACACTCACTATAACCTACAATAAACACTACGCAACACTCACTATAACCTACAATAAACACTACGCAACACTCACTATAACCTACAATAAACACTACGCAACACTCACTATAACCTAAGGCCCAGATTATTTCAGTAAGCAATGAGTGTACTGAATATGCATTTTTACTTTTGTATTGTTTTTTAACGCCTAGTTCTATTGCTCACTTAATATATGATAGGGTAAACATGAATTTTAAAGTAAGTAAAAACAAAAAAGGGTGATTCACTTTAAAACGACTTTTGCTTTATGGCGGTGTAGCCTTGACCCTAACCTGCGGTATAATCGGGGTCCTCTTGTAACAATGTGACTTCCTGGAAATCAAACATCACATATCCGTGGATATATATATATATATATATATATATATATATATATATATATATATATATATATATATATATATATATATATATATATATATATATATATATATATATATATATATATATATATATAGGATGGGGTCCACCTCTAGTGCAAATTGTGGGACCCATAGCCTCGGAGAAGTGGATAAAAAGGCTTCAAGGAAGAATATTTGGAATGCTTCCTGAAGCCATTTGAATATTCCACTTTTCCTACCACGCCATCCTATATACACACATACATACATATAAATGCTTTATTAATAGACAGAATACATTTATAGAAAACACAAACATGAACATGAATACAATGGTACAATATGTCAAAGATTATGAATCTCCTCCAGCTCCTCCGAAGCCGGACGCGAGCCAAGTATGCAGCATGCGTTTCCCCTCTGGATGGCCACGCTGAGACGCTGGAACATGAACGTGGCTGCCCTTGGGTCCCTGGTGGTGTCGATGAGTCTGGAACCCAGTTCTTTAAGGAAACGTGTTGCATTTTTTCCCCACGCTCCCAAGGTCTCTGATCCCACTGGGACAAATTGATACTGTTGGCTTATGTCTGTGTACTTGCCGATCTTGTACTCCTCTCTGTGGTCAGCAGCTCCTCCCTGTCGCCCGACACTGTGATGGATGTATATATATATATATATATATATATATATATATATATATATATATATATATATATATATATATATATATATATATATATATATATATATCCTACTATATATATCTATGGGCCCCTCTTTAAACATGTACATCCTGAAGTCTCCTCAACAGTCTTTTATCTACCAATACGTAGTCCAACAAACTACTGTCATTACGCCCTACATCATATCTTGTATACTTATTTATCCTCTTACAAAATGACACGATATCTATTAGTAATAGACATCTCCAGTGAACACTAGAAAGGATAGCCCTTCTAGCATCCAGCCTGTTACTGGGCTTTTGCAACAAAGCCAGTATCCTGGTCCAGTTATCCGACATATTATCAATAACACCATTGGATCCCAACTGAGAGGATACTAACCAAAGAAATATATTTAAAATGTTTGTTATCAAAGAGAGAAAATCTAGGGTAGCAAAGTAAATCAACTATAAATATGGTTAAGATATTAATTAGGAGGTTAGCTCCTACACTGCTCTCATAAACAATAAGATTGTGCTGAAGGCACATATATCTGGTTCTTATGTACCATCTGATACAAAGTCAGCAATTTACAAATATGCAGATATATACAAATAAGAGTAGATGTGTGTATGAGTGTTATCCAGGTAACTAAGACTCGACTCAACCAGTGTCAGACTGAACGTCTTCTCATAAGCTAGCTTCTCTAACGAAGTGACAATCAGAACAGCTTGATTGAACAGTAAAATGACCAATTCGCAGAACAGCAATATAACAAGCAACAGCAACACAGCGTCAGGAACAAGGAGATAGAAAATCGACACTAACTGGGGACCATCAGCAGATCCTCCAAAATAGTCACAAAACTCCCTTATTACTGAATCTAGGTTCAGCATAAAAATCCCCGACTGTGACGGTGCACAGATGCCTTAACAAATTAGGTCAAGAGCTATAGCTAGAGACCTGAGTTATCTCAGAGTGTCAATGTGACACACAACCCAGTAAAACGTCGAAAATCACTGTCTAGACTATTCTTTGTGAACAGAGTTACACAGAGTCCTGAGAAGTATGTGTCGTCTCACCACCGAACACATACTCTACCAAACAGAGTCTAAATGACGAGAAAACAAGCATAGACAAGAGCGAGGTGTTGACTCAACGATGGTCAGCAGCGCAGAGAGGTGGAGGAAGGAGAAGCAGTCTCCCACCTCAGGTGTGGTCACGCCACTGACTGACTACCAGCAACTAGACGCCGGCAGTATAACAAGCGAAGTGTCGTAAGCGGTAGTTTGCCAACTCCCAGGCAGCTACAACACACTTGAGCACAATATGTAATGTTACATCCTACCTACTACATATAGCTAAGTCAAATAATAATATAAAGCAAGATATTAACGATTTAGCTATTATCGAAAATATCAGCAATATAAAATTATAAGAAAGGGAAATATACATCATAAATCATATAAACATGTATATACATTGTGGCCCATTCTGGGGTCGCAATAAACAGCACTGAGGTACAGCAGTAATGAGATACAGCAGCACTGTGGTACAACAGCACGGAGGTATAGAAGTACTGAGGTACAGCAGCACTGAGGTACAGCAGTACTGATGTGCAGCAGTACTGAGGTACAGCAGAACTAAGTAACAGCATTACTGAGGTACGGCAATACTGAAGTACAATAGTACTGAGGTACAACAGGACTGAGTTACAACAGTACTGAGGTACAGCAGTACTGAGGTACAGCAGTACTCAGATACAGCAGCACTGAGGTACAACAGTAATGAGGTACAGCAGTACAGAGGTACACCAGTACAGAGGTACAACAGTACTGAAGTACAGCAGTACTGAGGTACAACAGCACTGAGGTACAACTGTACTTAGGTACAACAGTACTAAGGTACAACAGTACTGAGGTACAACAGTACTGAGGTACAGCAGTACTGAGTTACAACAGTACTGATGTACAGCAGCACTGAGGTAAAGCAGTACTGAGGTAATGCAGTACTGAGGTACAGCAGAACTAAGGTACAGCAATACTGAGGTACAGCAGTACTGGGGTACAAAAGTACTGAGATACAGCAGTACTGAGATACAGAAGTACTGAGATACAGCAATACTGAGGTACAGCAGTACTGAGGTACAGCAGTACTGAGATACAGCAGTACTGAGGTACAGCAGTAATGAGGTACAGCAATACTGAGATACAGCAGTACTGAGATACAGCAGTACTGAGATACAGCAGTACTGAGATACAGCAGTACTGAGACTCAGCAATACTGAGGTACAGCAGTACTGAGATACAGCAGTACTGAGATACAGCAGTACTGAGGTACAGCAGAACTGAGATACAGCAGTACTGAGGTACAGCAGTACTGAGGTACAGCAGTACTGAGGTGTAGCAGTACTGAGATACAGCAGTACTGAGATACAGAAGTACTGAGATACAGCAGTTCTGAGGTACAGCAGTACTGAGGTACAGCAGTACTGAGGTACAGACGTACTGAGGTACAGCAGTACTGAGGTACAACAGTACTGAGATACAGCAGAACTGAAGTACAGCAAAACTGAGATACAGCAGAACTGAAATACAGCAGCACTGAGGCCCAGCAGAACTGAGGTACAGCAGTACTGAGGAACAGCAGTACTGAGGTACAGCATTTCTGAGGTACAGCAGTACTGAGGTACAGCAGAACTAAAGTACAGCAGTATTAAGGTACAGCAGTACTGAGGTAGAGTAGTACTGAGGTACAGCAGTACTTAAGTACAGCAGTACTGAGTTACAACAGCACTGATGTACAGCAGTACTGAGTTACAACAATACTGAGTTACAACAGTACTCAGTTACAACAGTACTGAGGTACAGCAGTACTGAGGTACAACAGTACAGAGGTACAGCAGTACTGAGGTACAACAGTACAGAGGTACAGCAGTACTGAGTTACAGCAGTACTGAGGTATTGCAGTACTGAGGTAATGCAGTACTGAAGGAGTTTAGCAGTACTGAGGTACAGCAGTACTGAGGTTCAGCAGTTCTGAGGTACAGTAGTACTGAGGTACAGCAGTACTGAGGAACAGCAATACTGACGTACAGCACTACTGAGTTACAACAGTACTGGGGTACAGCAGTACTGAGGTACAACAGTACTGAGATACAGCATTACTGAAGTACAGCAGTACTGAGGTACAGCAGTACTGAGGTACAGTAGTTCTAAGGTACAGTAGTACTGAGGTACAGCAGTACTGAGGTACAGCAGTACTGAGGTACAGCAGTACTGAGGTACCTCAGTACTGAGATATAGCACTACCGAGATACAGCAGTACTTAGGTACAACAGTACTGAGATACAGCAGAACTAGGATGCAGCAGTACTGTGTTACAACAGTACTGAGGTACAGCAATACTGTGTTACAAGAGAACTGGGATGCAGCAGAACTGAGGTGCAGCAGTACTGAGTTCCAACAGTACTGAGATACAGCAGTACTGAGGTACAGCATAACTGAGGTACAACAGTATTGAGGTACAGCAGTACTGAGACACATCAGTACGGAGATACAGCAGTAGTACTGAGGTACAGCAGTACTGAGTTACAACAGTTCTGAGGTACAGCAGAACTGAGATAAACCAGTACTGAGATACAGCAGCACTAAGGTACAACAGTTCTGAGATACAGCAGTACTGAGGTACAGCAGAACCAAGGTACAGCAGTACTGAGACACAGCATTACTGAGGTACAGCAGTACTGAGATACAGCAGTGCATAGATACAGCATTACTGAGGTACAGCAGTACTGAGGTACAGCAGTACTAAGATACAGCAATACGGAGGTACAGCAGTACTGAGACACAGCAGTACTGAGCTACAGCAGTACTGAGATAACGCAGTACTGAGGTACAGCAGTACTGAGGTACAGCAGTACTGAGATACAGCAGTACTGAGGTACAGCAGTACTGAGGTACAGCAGTACTGAGGTACAGCAGTACTGAGATACAGAAGTACTGAGTAACATCAGTACTGAGGTACAGCAGTACTTAGGTACAGCAGCACTGATGTACAGCAGTACTGAGGTACAGCAGTACTGAGGTACAGCAGTACTAAGGTACAGCAGTACTGAGGTACAGCAGTACTGAGGTAGAGTAGTACTGAGGTACAGCAGTACTTAGGTACAGCAGTACTGAGTTACAACAGTACTGAGGTACAGCAGTACTGAGTTACAACAGTACTTACATACAACAGTACTGAGGTACAGCAGTACTGAGACACAAAAGTACTGAGGTACAGCAGAACTAAGGTACAGCAATACTAAGGTACAGAAGTACTTGGGTACAGAGGTACTGAGGTACAGCAATACTGAGTTACAGACGTATTGAGGTACTGCAGTACTGAGGTACAGCAGCACTGAGGTCCAGCAAAACTGAGGTACAGCAATTCTGAGGTACAGCAGTACTGAGGTACAGCATTGCTGAGGTACAGCAGTACTGAGGTACAGCAGAACTAAGGTACAACAGTACTGAGGTACAACAGTACTGTGGTAGAGTAGTACTGAGGTACAGCAGTACTTAGGTACAACAGTACTGAATTACAACAGCACTGAGGTACAGCAGTACTGAGTTACAACAGTACTGAGATACAACAGTACTGAGGTACAGCAGTACTGAGTTACAACAGTACTGAGTTACAACAGTACTGAGTTACAACAGTACTGAGGTACAGCAGTACTGAGGTACAACAGTACAGAGGTACAGCAGTACTGAGTTACAGCAGTACTGAGGTATTGCAGTACTGAGGTACTGCAGTACTGAGGGAGAGCAGTACTGAGTTACAACAGTACTGAGTTGCAACAGTACTGAGGTACAGCAGTACTGAGATACAGCAGCACTGAGGTACATCAGTTCTGAGATACAGCAGTACTGAGGTACAGCAGAACCAAGATACAGGAGTACTGAGATACAGCATTACATAGGTACAGCAGTACTGAGGTACAGCAGTACTGAGATACAGCAGTACGGAGGTACAGCAGTACTGAGACAGCAGTACTGAGGTACAGCAGTATTGAGATAACGCAGTACTGAGGTACAGCAGTACTGAGATACAGCAGTACTAATGTACAGCAGTAATGAGAAAAAGCAGTACTGAGATACAGCAGTACTGAGATACAGCAGTACTGAGATACAGCAGTACTGAGGTACAGCAGTACTGAGGTACAGCAGTACTGAGGTACAGAAGTACTGAGTAACATCAGTACTGAGGTACAGCAGAACTGAGGTACAGCAGAACCTAGATACAACAGAATTGAGATACAGCAGAACTGAGATACAGCAGTACTGATATACAGGAGCACTGATGTACACCAGTACTGAGGTACAGCAGTTCTGAGGTTCAGAAGTATTGAGGTACAGCAGCACTGAGGTACAGCTGTGCTGAGGTACAACAGTACTGAGGTACAACAGTACTGAGGTACACCAGTACTGAGGTACAGCAGTATTGAGGTACAACTTTAATGAGGTACAGCAGTACTGAGGGACAACATTACTGAGGTACAACAGTACTGAGGTACAACTGTACTGAGTTACAGCAGCACTGAGGTACAGCAGTACTGAGGTACAGCAGTACTGAGATACAGCAGTACTCAGATACAGCAGCACTGAGGTACAACAATAATGAGTTACAGCAGTACTGAGGTAAAACAGTACTGAGGTACAACAGTACTGAAGAACAACTGTACTGAGGTACAACAGTACTGAGGTACAGCAGTACTGAGGTACAACAGTACTGAGATACAGCAGCACTGAGGTACAACAGTAGTGAGTTACAACAGTACTGAGGTACAACAGTACTGAGGTACAACAGTACTGAGGTACAACAGTAATGAGGTACAGCAGCCCTGAGGTACAACATTACTGAGTTACAACAGTACTGAGGTACAACAGCCCTGAGGTACAACATTACTGAGTTACAACAGTACTGAAGTACAGCAGCATTGAGGTACAACAGTACTGAGGTACAACAGCACTGAGGTACAACAGTTCTAAGGGACAGCAGCACTGAGGTAAAACAGTACTGAGGTACAACAGTTCTGAGGTACAGCAGTACTGAGTTACAACAGTACTGAGGTACAGCAGTACTGAGTTACAACAGTACTGAGGAACAGCATTTCTGAGGTACAGCAGTACTGAGATACAGCAGTACTGAGATACAACAGTACTGAGGAACAGCAGTTCTGAGGTACAGCAGTACTGAGGTACAGAAGTACTGAGGTAGAGAAGTACTGAGTTACAGCAGTACTTAGGTACAGCAGTACTGAGGTACAGCAGAATTGAGGTACAGCAGAACTGAGATACAGCAGTACTGAGATACAGCAGAACTGATGTACAGTAGTTCTTATGTACAGCAGTTCTGACGTACAGAAATTCTGAAGCACAGCACTACTCAGGTACAGCATTGCTGAGGTACAGCAGTACTGAGGTACAACAGTACTAAAGTACAGCAGTACTAAGTTATAACAGTACTGAGGTACAGCAGTACTGAGGTACAACAGTACTGAGGTACTGCAGTACTGAGGTACAGCAGTATTGAGATACAGCAGTACTGAGGTACAACAGTACTGAGGAAAAACAGTACTGAGGTACAAAAGCACTGAGGTACAACAGAACTGAGGTACAACAGTACTGAGGTACAACAATACAGATTTACAACTGTACTGAGGTACAGCAGTACTAAGGTACAGCAGTACTGAGATACAGCAGCACTGAGGTACAACAGTACTGAGGTACAACAGTACTGAGGTACAACAGTACTGAGGTACAGCAGTACTGAGGAAGAACAGTATTGAGGTACATCAGTACTGAGGTACAACTGAACTGAGGTACAACAGTACTGAGGTACAATAGTACTGAGGAACAACAGCACTGAGGTACAACAGTACTGAGGTACAATAGTACTGAGGTACAAGAGTACTGAGGTACAACAGTACTGAGTTACAACTGTACTGAGGTACAGCAGTACTGAGGTACAGCAGTACTGAGGTGCAGCAGTACTGAGACACAGCAGCACTGAGGTACAACAGTACTGAGGTACAACAGTACTGAGGTACAACAGTACTGAGGTACTGCAGTACTGAGGTACAGCAGTACTGAGATACAACAGAACTGAGGTACAACAGTACTGAGGTACAACAATACAGAGTTACAACTGTACTGAGGTACAGCAGTACTAAGGTACAGCAGCACTGAGTTACAACAGTACTGAGGTACATCAGTACTGAGGTAAAACAGAACTGAGGTACAAGAGTACTGAGGTACAATAGTACTGAGGTACAACAGTACTGAGGTACAGCAGTACTAAGTTACAACAGTACTGAGGTACAGCAGTACTTTAGAACAGCAGTAATGAGATACAGCAGCACTGAGGTACAACAGTACTGATGTACAGCAGTACTGTGTTAAAACAGTACTGAGGTACAACAGTACTGAGGTACAACAGTACATAGATACAGCAGCACTGACTTACAACAGTACTGAGTTACAACAGTACTGAGGAACAGCAACACTTCTGTGGTACAGCAGTACTGATGTACAGCAGTACTGAGATACAGCAGTACTGAGATACAGAATTACTGAGGTACAGCAGTACTGAGATACAGAAGTACTGAGGTACAGCAGTACTGAGATACAGAAGTACTGAGGTACAGCAGTACTGAGATACGGCAGTACTGAGGTAACGCAGTACTGAGGTACTGCAGTACTGAGATAGAGCAGTACTGAGGTACAGCAGTACTGAGATACAGCAGTACTGAAATACAGCAGTACTGACGTACAGCAGTACTGAGGTACAGCAGTACAGAAGTACCTCCAGTAGAAAAGGGTTTGTCAAAGAAAAAAAAGGGTCCATTGAGAGGCAGTTAGTGAGGTACATGGTGAAAGGTTTCACCAATATATTTCAACCATGGACAAATGGTACCAAGACAAATGGTACCAGGACAAATATAGCACAAGAATGCTTGCAGATTATTGCTGGACATTTGAGAAGAGATGATTCTTCAGCCCACTATAAGCGTCAAGCAAAAAGGCAGAGGATAGTTACGGATTAGTTTAAACCATACTGACACATATTGTACGTTATAATAAAATAATCAAATATTACATGTCTCGTATCTTTAAACCTATAACCAATAAGCATTTTTCAAGGTGATATTTGGATTCAGGACATTAAAATAAATAAGAATTAACTAATCTCATTTAACAAGCATACAACTATTCAAAAATTGTTGACCAATGAATTATCAAAGTTACTGAAGGAAAGAGAAGAGATGGTAGATAGCATGTTATGGAGTTTTATAAAGATATTCACTTGAATGGTAATCTCTTGATGCCTGAGAAGGGCTTCCGTTTCAAGAAACTGGAGCTGCCCTCCCTTTCCCCGGGTCGGTCCTGAATAGTTTACTCATTAATGTTTTACTAATTAAATATGTAGAAATCAAGAGCCTCTCAAAGCATGAGTGGTCAACACCAGTGTCTGCGGAAGTCTGCCAGATGGGCTGCAGTGACGTCACCTTGGCTGAAGTAGCCGCTTTCCATGGGATTGGTGGCCCCAGAACTCTGAGTACTGAGGGCATGACAAATGATTGTGTGACGAATTGTGAATTAAAAACACACTCGGCTCACACCACACTTCCTCTATCCTTCCCCCTCTCTCTCTCTCTCTCTCTCTCCATCTTTTATGCAGGTATTTAAAGGTTAGATTTAGGGTTCCTAACTTTATTTACAAGCTAAGAGTTGTTACCTACATCAGTCCATCATCTCATTTGATAACCTTTTTATTGTTAAGAGATATGTAAATAGTGAATAGGATAAAGTTGGAGCCATCTGTGGGCCAGCTGTGAGCCATCTGTGGGCCAGCTGTAAGCCATCTGTGGGCCAGCTGTGAGCATCTGTGGGCCAGCGATTTCATTCAGCGATTTTATGTTGTACGAACATGTTCCAGACACGAGTCATTCTAGGAATTAATGATCTCAGATGAAGTGATGTTCTGGAGAACAGTACATAGTGTAGTTGCTCTCTTTCTCTCTCTTTCTCTTTATCTATCTCTATCTATCTATCTCAGTCTCTCTCAAGACCAGCAAATGTTACTCTAATATTTTAAAATGGGTGACAACATTTTTGTCATAGATGATCATCCCATCAGGTAAACATCAGGTAAACATCAGGTAAACATCAGATAAACATCAGGTAAACATCAGGTAAACATCAGGTTAACATCAGGTAAACATCAGGTTAACATCAGGTAAACATCAGGTTAACATCAGGTAAACATCAGGTAAACAGCAGGTAAACATCAGGTAAACATCAGGTAAACATCGGGTAAACATCAGGTCAACATCAGGTAAACATCAGTTTTAGGTCAAACTGGAGACCCGTAATTGAATGAGAAAATAAAATTTATGAAAAAATAGTAACTAATAACCAGAAATTAACAAGGACTTTTTAACAAAAGATGACGACCTTCTAGCACGAGGGACGACACTAACCTAAGAGGAATCATAAGCAACGACCTAAAGCAAATAATGTTTGAAGGCAAACGGCAAAACTAATGGAATTTTTAGTGTCAAAGCAAGAAATCTCTACAACAATATATCAGATTTTATATCAGACTGCATCTTTAATAAGACATATTGTCTTGGTCTCCAATTTGTAAAAAAATACGAGGATTTACTGGATATTGTAGAAAGAAGAGCAACTAAGCTTGTACAGTTATAAAGAAACAAATCCAGCCAAGAAAGATCAAAAGCATTCAGCCTCTTCTAGTTTAGTAAACGGAGATTGCGAAAAGACTTCAGTGTTTCCTTTCAGATATTGATTGACTTTGACACGCTAAAAAAAAAAAGACTATTGTAATTGCAATATAAGGCCATTCCTCCAAACTGATATTGTTCCATAAAGCAAAATATATAGTTATTAAATATCGCATTATTTATGGTGAAATATAATTGAAGTGAAACTCCAAGGCAAAAAGATGCAACAAAAATGTATGTAAATTCTTTTCCTAAAGAATTAGCATCAACTTTAACAACTATTTTATAATTCTGTCTTCTATCTTTGCCTTTAATGCTTAGACAATACACTATAGTTTATATGCTAGATAGAAAAAGTTAGCTCATGTTAGCAGATGTCATCACTGTCGTCTCCCAAGTTCTTTACTATTTGCTTTCCCCATGTACTTCCATGTACTCTCTCTCTCTCTCTCTCTCTCTCTCTCTCTCTCTCTCTCTCTCTCTCTCTCTCTCTCTTCTCTCTCTTCTCTCTCTCACTCTCTCTCTCTCTCTGAAATAGAAAAAAACTCTAAGCTAGGAAGTCTTCAGGAATATGCTGATAGTCTCACTATTGTTTAATTTTTTGAGGTTTTCTAAATACTACATCAATAACAATGCATACTTGTATATTTATGTAAACAAAGAAGAAGAATAAAACATGTAAATTGTCTCTCAAACTTTTGCGTGACATTAAAATCGCTTTAAGGCCACATTCCTCTTTTTGTTGTAAAGAACCTCTTAATGTTTTAAAAGAAATATCAGTGGATCTTTCTGACAATATAATCTTTGATCTTCGCTCTCTCTCTCTCTCTCTCTCCCTCGCTCTCTCTCTCTCTCTCTCTCTCTCTCTCTCTCTCTCTCTCTCTCTCTCTCTCTCTCCTCTCCCTCCCTCTCTCTTTCTCTCTCTCTGTTTAAACAAGGTTAGGTTCCTAACTTTATTTACATGCCGAGAGCTGTTACCCACATCACCTCATTTGAAAGCATTTTTGTTATGAGACACATACTGAACCCCAGCCACTTTGGGTTTAGGCCGAAAAAAGCACTAATGATGCAATTATTCAGATACTCGAATTACTTTACACATCACTTTAAAAAAAATAATATCCTCTGGGGCTCTTCATAGACCTACGGAAATCATTTGATACAGTAGACCACAATATCTTGCACCTAAAACTAGAGCATTACAGTGTCAGAGGACACTCTGTCAATTACCTAAAATCTTATCTTAATGGTAGACACCAGTATGTATACACAAATGACGTGACCTTCAATACTCAGCGTGTAGTTGTTGGAGTGCCACAGAGAAGTGTCCTAGGTCCTCTACTCTTTCTTATTTCCATCAATGTCCTCCTTAAACCAGTTCTATTCGCAGATGACACCCACTTACCTCTTCTCCCACCCAAACCCGGCTATACTTAATAACACTGTAAACAGCGAGCTACAGTGCTAGAAACGGCATTATGCCGGGTGAGCGCCCCGGCATAATGCCGGGACGAAAATCAAAGGCCTACCATACAGGGGGGTCTTTTTTCGTCAGTGCATTATGCCGGGTAGCAGCCGTTAGCGTGACGTCACGGCCTACCTCCACACTCCACAATGACTCCTCAGTGCTCACGTGGCTGCCATGGTGAGAGGAAGTGTTGCACTTTTGTCTCTCATTCGCTCCTTCTTTTGCCCGGTGTTCTCTTTGGTTTTGGGGCTATACATGTTTG
>WNWK01002551.1:152500-204844 GCA_009830355.1 Cherax destructor | reverse complement strand
CCTGCCTCCCCGTCACTTTCTAGGCTATTCCACTTCCTGACAACTCTAGACTGAAGAAATACTTCCTAACATCCCTTTGACTCATCTGAGTCTTCAACTTCCAATTGTGACCCATTGTTTCTGTGTCCTCTCTCTGGATCATCTTGTCTCTGTCCACCTTATCTATTCCTCGCAGTATTTTATATTTCGTTATCATGTCTCCCCTAACCCTCCTGTCCTCTAGTGTCGTCAGGCCGATTTTCCTTAACCTTTCTTCGTAGGACAATCCCCTTAGCTCTGCGACTAGTCTTGTTGCAAACCTTTGCACTTTCTCTAATTTCTTGACGTGCTTGACCAGGTGTGGGTTCCAAACTGGTGCTGCATACTCCAGTATGGGCCTGACGTATATGGTGTACAGAGTCTTGAACGATTCCTTAGTGAGGTATTGGAACGCTATTCTTAGGTTTGCCAGCCGCCCGTATGCTGCAGCAGTTATCTGATTGATGTGTGCCTTAGGAGATGTGCTCGGTATTATACTCACCCCAAGATCTGTTTCCTTGAGTGAGGTTTGCAGTCTTTGTGGTCTTCTTTGCCCTTGTGTGTGTGTGTGTGTGTGTGTGTGTGTGTGTGTGTGTGTGCTCGCGTGCGTGCGTGCGTGCGTGCGTGCGTGGTTGTAGGTGGGTGGAAGACTGATGTAGCTTTAATGAGAAACATTCTTCTCCACCTGACTGGCATCTCCAGACACGGGGAAAAGACACACGATGCAGAACAAGTTTTCAAGGAGAGACAACGTTCCGCTCTCTATAAGAGCTTTATCAAGTCGCAACAAAACTCTTCACAGAGCGAAACGTTGTCCCAATAAAAGCTCGTTCTGCAACCTGTGTCTACTTTACTAGTATCGTCGGCACTATGCTATTTTGATCCATCTGCAGACATTGAAATATAACTGCCAGTGTTGGTATATTTCAGGTATGTTCCAGATATATTTCAATGTCTGCAGGTACATCTCAGTGTTGTGTCTCATCATTAAAATATACCAGTTAAAATCCTGTCTCGTCCCATGGTCCCATGAAGTCCACTTTAAAAAGAGTCAAGGCTCAGAGAAAATTCTTTCCCAGGTTTACAGGTGATTCTTAATCCTCCCCTGTAATCACCTGCCCATATCCTAATGCTCGCCTGCCATTTGTCTAAAGACAGTTTTGGTTAATGAAAAATAATCCTTTCTTTTCTTTTAAATAATTGTATAGGGATATTATTTTGCATTTAGAAGCATCCGGTGACTTTCCTACGGTGGTAGCGCCTCCGGCTCACAACCGAAGGACCTAGGATAGATCGAAGGACGTGTGAGGCGTAGGAGAGTTTAAAAGACAGTGACCAAACACTAGGACATATTAGACAGCGTTTCGGTCCTGGGACTTTGATCAACGTCCTAATATATATGTCCTAGTGTTTGGTTACGAGTCTTTATAAACGAATTTGTAGGTATTAATTAACAAAGTTTATACCATGCATAATAATGTTTCTTTACATCAGTTAACCTTCTTCACCTAGCAGTATATGGGTACAAAGGTGTTATACGACTCTTGTGTTTGGCACTTTATGGGGTAGTAGTATATTTTACACAGAACAATAGGTTTTCAATTGAACTGAGGTTAGATGACTGCTCTTAACCAGTAAATTCAATGAAGTTAAAAAAAAAGGCAAAATTACCTCGAATTATTAGTAAATAAACGCCTAAACATTGTGTGGTAGACCAGTAGTTTAAACATTTAAAAGCATCTTCCTTGTTCGTTCTTAATTATTGATAATAAATAAATGAGATTCGATAAAAGTTAGAGCGTGAAAGATTTCATATAAGCAAACACATCCATGCAGTCAAAATCTTGAGTCTATGTACTCACGTAGACTATCAGTATCATGTACTTGTATTCATATCAAAATTAATACCGTATACTTGTATTCATGTCTACATCAACACTGTGTTCTCGTACTCACGTCAACGTTGATGTATGGGAGAGGATAGACCCGGATGGGCGGTTTCCTCCTGGGGATGTACTCGTAGAACTGGTTGACGTCTCGGTACCACTTGACCGAGTAGAGGGGGTCAGGGCGGTCGGTGCTGTGGTGATATTTACACTCTAACTTGACAGTGGACCCCGACACGACCACTGGTGGCACCTGTACTCCCGACACCCGCAGACTCCAACCTAGGGAGGAGGGGCGAGGACAAAAGTCAGAGAGGAAGAGTACATGGGAGAGAGTAGGTATTCCGGCACTGGTAGTACTTCTTGCCCAGACTCAGGCAAACTATAGACTGGAGAAGAGACGAGTAGGAAGGTCAGAGCAGAAAAGAGGTACAGAAGAGATTTTATTTAGATTTTGCTTCGTAGAGTAAGGAAGGAGGATAAAGCAGTGGTTGACCTTATTAATTTTGTTGTTGCTGCTGCTGCTGCTACTGCTGCTGCTGCTACTACTATTCCTGCTGCTGCTGCTACTACTACTATTCCTGCTGCTGCTGCTACTACTATTCCTGCTGCTGCTGCTGATGTTGCTGCTGCTGCTGTTACTACTAATACTAACTACGGCTGTCACTACCACCCACGGCAGTGCCACGGAGTACGGGGTGATTAAAAGGAGCTAAAGCTCTCGTAGACTCAAAAAGGTTTTCATTTTATTTAAATAAAATCAATCAATGTATAATTATCGTGGTATAATACAACCCAATGACCAGTGCAACATGACAGCTTCAGAAACTTCACATACATCCTGATTAAAAATACTCCTTCCTCCGGGCAAATATTTTTGTTAGTGGGTTTGGGTGTGAGAAGGACTTGCCAAATATGGCCCAATAGGCCTGCTGCAGTGTTCCTCCTTTCTTTTGTTCTTATATTAAATGATTTCCTTTATTTTCTTCAGCATCTTGTAATTGTTAACCCACTGCTACTGACATCCTGGCTTAACCCTCCACATCAAGATTGAAATCCTGGCTTTATCCTCTTCCCCAATTGAAATCATGGCTTTAGGCGCCCATTGAAATTCTAGCTTTAGCCTTCCTCCCCCATTGAAATCTTGGGTTTAGCACCCCTCTCCCAATGAAATCCTAGCTTCAGCCCCAGCCCCTATTGAAATCCTGGCTTTAGCCTCCTCCCCATTGAAATCCTGGCTTTAGTCACCTATCCCATTGAAATCTTGGCTTTAGTCCCTCTCCCATTGAAATCCTTGCTTTAGCCCCCTCTCCACTGAAATCTTAGTTTTAGCCCCCTCCCCACTGAAATCTTGGCTTTAGCCCCTCCCCATTGAAATCCTGGTTTTAGCCCCTCCCCATTGAAATCTTGACTTTAGCCCCTCCCCATTTCTATCTTGGCTTTATCCTCCTCCCATTGAAATCTTGGCTTTAGTCCCTCCCCACTGAAATCCTAGTTTTAGCCCCTCCCCATTGAAATCTTGGCTTTAGCCCCTCTCCCACTGAAGTCATGATTTTAACCCCCTCTCCATTGAAATATAGGTTTTAGCATCCTCCCTCATCGATTTCCTGGCTTGAACCCCATTGAAATCTTGGCTTTAGCCCCCTCTCCCACTGAAATTTTGGCTTTAGCCCCCTCTCCCACTGAAATCTTGGCTTTAGCCCCCTCTCCACTGAAATCTTGGTTTAAAACCCCCTCCCCCATTAAAATCCTGACTTTAGCTCCCCCTCCCCATTGAAATCCTGGCCTTAGCCCCCTTCCGTCTTTGAAATCCTGGCTGCGCCTCTGACTGCTGTTGCTGCTGATTTTTCTGCTAGTTGGGAAATCCATGGAATTACTAGGAAAAAAAATCTCCATTTGTTTAAATGAAGTATAATGATGATTTCCATCGTGACTGTAAATAATTTGTAGTAGAAATAACATTAAAACAGACATAATTTACAGTAAAGTTCACGACTGTTGTGTTGTCTAGGACGAAGTTAAACCTTCAATTGTCATCACTAACTTTTAGCTTTAATGACAATTATTCTAGACACTTTATTGATTTATATTCTTCTTTTCAACTACAACATTCAGATCTGAAGAGGAATGATGCAAAATATAGGAAACCCATTGTTAGGGGAAAAATTCAGTTATATAAATGAGAAAATAAATTGATCAGTCACAGGGAGATACAGAGAAGGCCTCAGTAACAGCCTTTATGTACGGGGAAGGAATCAGCATCTTAAAACTTCTTGGAGAGAGAGAGGGAAAGGTATGAGTCCGTGACTCACTGTTAGAAAAGTGCGCAAGTAAATACAGCAGCAGCAGTAGACGAAAGTGGAAGGGGTCTGTATTAGCCAAGAGTACCAGCAAAGGGAAAGGAAAGTAATGGTCTGTGATTCACTTTAGCATATAGTACAATCAGCAGCAGAGAGGGACGGGAAGGGACTCACCATTAGCAGAAAGTGCCAGCAGCAGCAGCAGGAGGCGCAGGGCCACCGCGCACCACCCATCGTTATCCGGCACCATCTGGCAGTAGCAGAGTGTGGAGCCGCTACCTCGTCTCCGCTTACCCTTCACCATGCTCGCCTCGCCCAGCCTCGCCTCGCCCAGCCTCGCCTCCTATGCAAGTGTCACGAAGGAGATATGAAAAAGAAGGGAAGAAACAAATTAGAACATCTCCCACATAAGTTGTAAAGTAAAGGAAGGAAGGAAGGAAGGAAGGAAGCAGCTAGACAAGAAAACATCTCGTAATTTTGAGACATGGTTGCAAAGATGGAGAGCCAAGACAGAATAAGACTTACAGACGGTGAAAAGAGGACAACAGAACATAGAGAACAGAACAGAAACAGAGTAAGAATGGTGGAGAAGGACGGACATGGGATTAAGGAAGGTGGTAAAACAGATGGCTTTGTTAGGAATGAAGCCTATTAACTGTATGGTTGTCAATGAGACTTAAAACACAAGTACAACCTAAAATAGGGAAAATAAACTCTAAGTGTATGTACGCTGCGAGATATGCATTTCTGAGTATATACACTGAGGTACATCCCTCGATGTATATGTGAAAGTTAAAGACAGCTACTGAGGATCAAGAAACGAGTGAAGGCAGGGTTACAGGAATGTTAAGAGCAGGTACTGAGTACCACCAGACGGGTGAAGGCAGGGTTACAGGAATGTTAAGAGCAGGTACTGAGTACCACCAGACGGGTGAAGGCAGGGTTACAGGAATGTTAAGAGCAGGTACTGAGTACCACCAGACGGGTGAAGGCAGGGTTACAGGAATGTTAAGACCAGGTACTGAGTACCACCAGACGGGTGAAGGCAGGGTTACAGGAATGTTAAGAGCAGGTACTGAGTACCACCAGACGGGTGAAGGCAGGGTTACAGGAATGTTAAGACCAGGTACTGAGTACCACGAGACGGGTGAAGGCAGGGTTACTGGAAGGTTAAGGTCAACTACTGAGTACCACCAGACGGGTGAAGGCAGGGTTACTGGAAGGTTAAGGTCAGCTACTGAGTACCACCAGATGGGTAAAGGCAGGGTCACTGGAAGGTTAAGGTCAACTACTGAGTACCACCAGACGAGTGAAGGCAGAGTTACTGGAAGGTTAAGGTCAGCTACTGAGTACCACCAGATGGGTGAAGGCAGGGTCACTGGAAGGTTAAGGTCAACTACTGAGTACCACCAGACGGGTGAAGGCAGGGTTACTGGAAGGTTAAGGTCAGCTACTGAGTACCACCAGATGGGTGAAGGCAGGGTCACTGGAAGGTTAAGGTCAACTACTGAGTACCACCAGACGGGTGAAGGCAGGGTCACTGGAAGGTTAAGGTCAACTACTGAGTACCACCAGACGGGTGAAGGCAGGGTCACTGGAAGGTTAAGGTCAACTACTGAGTACCACCAGACGGGTGAAGGCAGGGTTACTGGAAGGTTAAGGTCAGCTACTGAGTACCACCAGACGGGTGAAGGCAGGGTCACTGGAAGGTTAAGGTCAACTACTGAGTACCACCAGACGGGTGAAGGCAGGGTTACTGGAAGGTTAAGGTCAGCTACTGAGTACCACCAGACGAGTGAAGGCAGAGTCACTGGAAGGTTAAGGTCAGCTACTGAGTACCACCAGACGGGTGAAGGCAGGGTCACTGGAAGGTTAAGGTCAACTACTGAGTACCACCAGACGGGTGAAGGCAGGGTCACTGGAAGGTTAAGGTCAACTACTGAGTACCACCAGACGGGTGAAGGCAGGGTCACTGGAAGGTTAAGGTCAACTACTGAGTACCACCAGACGGGTGAAGGCAGGGTCACTGGAAGGTTAAGGTCAACTACTGAGTACCACCAGACGGGTGAAGGCAGGGTTACTAGAAGGTTAGGGTCAGCTACTGAGTACCACCAGACGGGTGAAGGCAGGGTCACTGGAAGGTTAAGGTCAGCTACTGAGTACCACCAGACGGGTGAAGGCAGAGTCACTGGAAGGTTAAGGTCAACTACTGAGTACCACCAGACGGGTGAAGGCAGGGTTACTGGAAGGTTAAGGTCAACTACTGAGTACCACCAGACGGGTGAAGGCAGGGTCACTGGAAGGTTAAGGTCAACTACTGAGTACCACCAGACGGGTGAAGGCAGGGTTACTGGAAGGTTAAGGTCATCTACTGAGTACCACCAGACGGGTGAAGGCAGGGTCACTGGAAGGTTAAGGTCAGCTACTGAGTACCACCAGACGGGTGAAGGCAGAGTCACTGGAAGGTTAAGGTCAACTACTGAGTACCACCAGACGGGTGAAGGCAGGGTTACTGGAAGGTTAAGGTCAGCTACTGAGTACCACCAGACGGGTGAAGGCAGGGTCACTGGAAGGTTAAGGTCAACTACTGAGTACCACCAGACGGGTGAAGGCAGAGTTACTGGAAGGTTAAGGTCAGCTACTGAGTACCACCAGACGGGTGAAGGCAGGGTCACTGGAAGGTTAAGGTCAGCTACTGAGTACCACCAGACGGGTGAAGGCAGGGTCCCTGGATAGCTTGTTGAAAAGACTGGTGAGGATGGAATGGGAGAAGAGACTTAATGAACTATGAATGAAATATACACACAAAAGTATAATATATACGAGGTATTATGTCTGCGCCATAAATTTCCAAGGACAGGCTATAAAATATACGTTGAATTTTTTTAATATTAAAGGGCTGGATGATGTATTCTTATAATAAAATATATTAATATCCACATTAAAATAAGGCTTTACTGCAGGATACGAGACTGTTGCAAAACTATGTAATAAGATACTTTCTGGTAATGGTTGTACTCTAATATAATAGAGTGTAGGATTTCTTATAATGCTACTGTATATTCTGCGATGTTTTTCCCAAATGTGATTGAAAAAGATGAATATACCTTGGAAAGGCCTTTATGGCATTCGCTATTTAATTTGCATGCACTTTTTTTCACTCGTATTAACAGGATTTCACAGCCTGGTTGATCAGGCTCTAATTCACCGGAAGGCCTGGTTGGGGACCGGGCCTCGGGGGCGTTGGAATCTGATACAGAGTTAGAAGGTTCGAGTCCTGCTGTGGACGTAGAGACAATGTTTGTAAATAATTTCTCCTGTTTGCGAATTGTTAAGCACATATATATATATATATATATATATATATATATATATATATATATATATATATATATATATATATATATATATATATATATATATATATATATATATATATATATATATATATATATATACATTAATTTAATAATAAACAAACACAATTAAATATATTTTTTCGTTATGTTCAGAATGATTTTGGCGAAATTATTGCATACACAAATTTTCACTTGTCTTATATGGCAAGGTGAGCGTTGCTATTTAAGCCAAAATAGCAAGTTTGACCTAATCGGCACGACATATATATATATATATATATATATATATATATATATATATATATATATATATATATATATATATATATATATGTTGATTTCAAGTAATAGCTGGTGAATCCATCTTCTGATCGGATTCAAACTTTTAGCAATGGTAGGATTTACCCAAAGGAAGGTTCGCATTGATGTTTGGATGTTTAAGTAACACCTGGGTATCTTTATTTTGAAGACGTTTCGCCAACCAGTGTCTTTATCAGTTCAATACTTAGCGGTTAACTAGAGATAGTAGAAGATGAGGTAATCAGTCACAACCCCTCGTCATCTTCCAATTTCTGCGCCTCTGAATTTTGCACAAGATATTCACACCACACATTGCTCACAGACAAAATTTTCACTGCCTCTAACTTCCTTTCTGCTGCACCAATCATAACACTTCCCTCACAACTATATCAAAGTGTTGGCAAAACTATATTCTGGTTCATTCCCCTTTTTTTTTTTTTTTTTGCCTCCATAGATAAACTTCTTTTTTTCCACAAATATTTATCACACCACTCACCTTTTTTTTTCCCCTCATCTTTTCTGTGGTTCACCTCACTCTCCAAAAATCGATCTGCTGGTATGTCCACTTCCAAATATTAGGTAAATAGACACAAGATGCAATTAATGGGTCATTTTTTGTGACAACGTTTCGCTCTCCAGAAGTTTCTCAAGTCGTTACAAACATTACAAGGACACAGAGGGTACATATATAGGTACTACATGAGGTGAAAGATAAGTATTAGTGGTGAATACATTCACTTCCTCCATACTCTATTCGCATAATCTATCATTGTCTTGACTACAATCACTATTAATTGTTTTCTTTTACATACCCTCCCAAATTCACCTACCAAGTTTTGTCATTTTTCTTCAGAATCCCCTACAAGAGCTGTTTCATCAGCAAAAAGCACCTGGGATATCTCACTTTATATCATATCCAAACTCTTTCAATCCCACACACCTTCTCAACACCCTAGAGTTTACTTCTTTCACAACCTCATTTATAAATATATTGAACAACTATGAACACATCCCTCATCCTTGTATAAGTATTACTTTCACTAAGAAATGGTCATCCTCCCTAGTCCATACCCTAACCTGAGCCTCACTCTCTGCATAAACTCTGTGTGTGTGTGTGTGTGTGTGTACTCACCTAATTGTGGTTGCAGGGGTCGATTCACAGCTCTTGACCCCGCCTCTTCGCTGGTCGCTACTAGGTCCACTCTCTTCCTGCTATTTGAGCTTCGTCGTACCTCTTCTTAAAGCTATGTATGGATCCTGCCTCCACTACATCATTCTCCAGACTATTCCACTTCCTGACAACTCTGTGACTGAAGAAATACTTCCTGATATCCCTGTGACTCATCTGAGTCTTCAGCTTCCAATTGCGATCCCTTGTTGCTGTGTCCCATCTCTGGAACATCCTGTCTCTGTTCAACTTGTCAATTACTCTCAGTTTTTATATGTTGTTATCACGTCCTTCCTCTTTCTCCAGTCCTCCAGTGTCGTCAGGTCGATTTCCCCTAACGTCCTCTTAGGACACACCCCTCAGCTCCGGGATTAGTCGCGTTGCAAACCTCTGCGCTTTCTCTAATTTCTTGATGTGCTTGACCAGGTGTGGGTTCCTAACTGGTGCTGCATATTCCAGTATGGGCCTGACATACATTGTGTACAGAGCCCTGAATGATTCCTTACTGAGGTGCCGGAAGGCTATTCTCAGGTTTGCTAATCGCCCAAATGCTGCAGCAGTTATTTGGTTGATGTGCGTTTCAGATGTGCTCCGTATTATACTCACCCCCAGATCCTTTTCCTTGAGTGAGGTTTGCAGTCTTTGGCCCCCTAAACTGTACTCTGTCCGCGGTCTTCTTTGCCTTTCCCCGATTTTCATGACTTTGCACTTGGTGGAGTTAAATTCTAGAAGCCAGTTTCTGGACAAGGCTTGCAGACTGTCCAGATCCCTTTGTAGTCTTGCCTGGTCCTCCTTCGATTGAATTCTCCTCATTAGCTTCAATTCGTCTGTAAACACTGACACCTCTGAGTATATCCCTTCCGTCATGTCATTAACATATACCAGAAACAGCACCGGTCCCAGGACTGACCCCTGTGGAACCCCGCTCGTCACAGGAGCCCACTCTGACACCTCGTCATGCACCATGACATGTTGCCTCCCTGTCAGGTATTTTCTGATCCTTTGCCCTTCCTTGTTATACCTGCCTGGTTCTCCAGTTTTTGCACTAATCTCTTGTGTGGAACTGTGTCAAAAGCTTTCTTACTGGCCAAGAAAATGCAGTCTACCCACCCCCCTCTCTCTTGCCTTACTGCCGTTACCTTGTCGTAGAACCCCAATAGGTTTGTGACAGGATTTCCCTTCCCTGAAACCGTTCTAGTTGTCGTGAATAAGCTAATTCCTTTCTAGGTGTTCCACCATTTTTTTCCTGATAATCTCCATGACTTTGCATACATGTCAGTCAGACTGGTCGGTAGTTTAACGCTGCATGCCTGTCTCCTTTCTTAAAAATTGTGTGTGAGTGTGTGTGAGTGTATATTTGTATATGTGTGTGTGTGTGTGTGGTAATGGAGGAGCGTTTTTCCTGGTGTGCTCTATAAAAGCTCCTTTGACAGTCGTTCCCCATAATAAATTATTTGAATAAAGCACAAAGGCGTTGTTTTAAAAAAAAATTGGAATTGATGATTGTGAGTGGAGGTGGAAGGCTGGGGAAGTAAGTCACTTTCCTGAATCCTGACGGGATAATTTCCTGAAGGTTTACCTTAATTAATGCCTGAGGGTCATTAACGAGGTGGCCGCCACGAGACCCCGGCTAGCCATTAAGAGGAAAATTCGTAATTATATACC
The DNA here is from genome assembly GCA_009830355.1 of Cherax destructor. Lineage (NCBI taxonomy): Eukaryota > Metazoa > Arthropoda > Malacostraca > Decapoda > Parastacidae > Cherax > Cherax destructor. Next base: position 194,148 of record WNWK01002551.1, on the reverse strand, counting down.
AGAATAAAACTACTTGTTAATGGACTCAGGGCTGAAATATGTATATTGAATTCTTAATGTTCAAAACGGTTTCATTTAAGATTTTTCTTCTCCCTCACGTATTTCTTGAGACTACCTGAACGTATAGTTAAAATATTCTCGCGACTCCTTGATGGTAAAATAAATTTTAATTCAAACACATAAGTGAAACAGCAGCCTCAGTGCGATGCCGAATTATATAACAATCAATGTGTCTATTTCATTTTTTTTTGGGGGGAGTGATTTCGTCATCACTCTAATTCATATTTTAGTGATTAAAATTTTGGTGATTTATGGTGTAATTGTTGGTTGGTTAATGGTTCTTAAAGCCGATAGACTTCACGGGGGTTATCAAGGCTGCATGTCTTCTGTTTACCACCACCAGACAATATTACTGAAATCACCAAAATAGTTATTGAAGTATCTATCTATATATATATTTATCGTGGGTACAATAATATAAAATACTGCTCGTTGAGCTAGTACACCAAACAGGGAGTAGAATGAAATTAGCTCAGAAGCATCCACACCACCGTATGTTCTCGGATGACGGTAAAACACCTAGCTTGACTGGATGCGTCATTCTTGAGAATTGTGTGGGCCCGTGGACTAGAGCGTCATCTGTCTTTCGCTCACCATGAGGCGGGCCAAATCAGCATGTGTTCGATTCCTTGGCTAGTCGCAGTGTTGTTACTGATATATATATATATATATATATATATATATATATATATATATATATATATATATATATATATATATATATATATATATATATATATATATATATATAGTAGCAGTTAATTTTATATTAAGTGACTATATGTTTGAGTAAACACATAAGACTAGGAAAGTCTGTTCACAGTTGTAGTATGAGTTTACAAGAACATCCAGTACTGTTCATGGTACCAGTGTATTACAGAATTGTCCTGAAATTAAACAAAAACCGTAAACCTTCAGTGTATTATTTAGAACTTCAGCGGCGAGCTTCACACTTACTTTTGGCTTCATTACCTCCCACAGACCCGTTATGAAGGCGGTGTTTGTATCCTGAAATACGTCCCAAATTTTTCCCCATGAATAACTTGTTCTCAGCTGCGTCCTTCTGACGCTATTTTCACAGTTCACGTCCTGCTTGTGGTAACAGTGGTCTTTACGAGGGTAATAGTTTTGACTGCAGTATTTTATGCTCTTAGTCTAACCAAGTTTAATGTTACTCTTTAGGTTTCTGTAGATCAAAGCAGATCCCATCCCCAGCTCATCCTGGAAGGGAGAAGACAGACCCACTGGTCAACACATTTTCTGGCCAATGGTATTACACTCATTTTAGGGTAAGTTTGTGTTGGTGATTCCGAATGTCATAGGTTTTGCTTGACTGGCTCTAGTTTTTTATAAATTTATTATCCCACTGAAAAACATAAAAGATGTGAAAAATATATATATCAGGCGGGGCTAACTTTCAAATCACATTGAAATTATTTTTATCTCATGCAAATGTTAAATCATATAATATATACTAGCACTTCATTCTATATAATAACAGATTAACATAGTAAGATAATGCAGATACCACTAATTACTGCACAATTTTCTTCTGTGTTTTTGAGTGAGCAATTGGAAGGGATGCATATTGGTTACCACTGTGCAATAAGACACATTTCAAGATTCTAATGGTGTTTTCTATAAACAGCCACCAATCTCCTGGTCGATATTTAAGTCCCATTTGAAGAAGAAGTCCAGGGTTGTTAATGCAGTATTCAAGGTTCTCATCTTGGCTGAAGAAAGGAAGCAGTTCAACCTCTCTTCTCCGATAAGCTGTTATTTTAACTTCATGTTGTAGATTGTTCTTTCCTTTTAGTCTGGATGCTAAATGTTTAGATGCACTGACATAGGTAACGTATCAGATGACTGATCTCTTGGTAGAACTGCTGGGTTGTTGAAATGCTTACTTAATATCCACTTCCTCTAAAATCACCTGTGTTACATCCTATACCCGGAGTTTCTTCAACATCTGACAACGGAAGGTGAGACAGTGTTGTAAACACTGGTATGGAAACGTCTTCACTGTGTGGCACAGGTCTCCTTGCTGACTTCCAATCAGGATATTTCCATTTGACTTTCTTGTATCGATTGAAACCTTTCACATTCACCGTACAAAAGAAAAAAATTGTTTTTCTTTTGGGCCACCCTGCCTCAGTGAAATACGGCCGGTGCGTTGAAAGAAGATATATATATATATATATATATATATATATATATATATATATATATATATATATATATATATATATATATATATATATATATATATATATATATATATATACATTTAAAGATATAGTTTTTTTTCATTTATGTTAATGTAAAAATTAATAATTTTGTACCAAAAGAACCTTAGAAAGCTTACCTAACCTTATTATAACAAGCTCAATTTAATTTAGCCTAACCCAAGTAAATATATTTTAGATAAGTTTACAGTAATTTAATAATAAACGAACACAATGAAATATATTTTTTTCGTTTGGTTCAGAATGATTCTTGCGAAATTATTTCATACACAAATTTTCGCTTGTCTTATTCGGCATGAATAACGTTGCTATTTAAGCCAGAATCGCAAGTTTTACCTATTCGGCAAGACATATATATATATAATCAGTACATATAGAAGTAGTAGCAGTCAACTAGAAGTTATGAGACAATAAGAGCCATTGAATAAGCTGATGACCATGAACAATGTAAAGGCCATTTCAACAAGTTGCACATCTTCACACCTAACGAAAACTTGTACTTAGGAAATGAGATCGGGGAACAAACTGAATTCCGCAGGGAGCCTGGTGAAAAAGTAAGATTTGTCCTCATTACTAAACAGCCATGTAGTTTCCTCCCACGGGATAAATACACGGTATGTGGCCCGTGGAGGAGATGCTGTGTGGAGATTCAAGAGTAATGTTTACAAGTGTATATTGATGTTGTTATTAGAAATATTTTAGTGTGTGATCGGAAGGATTTAATGAGACGAGGTGCTTAAGGCTAGCAAAGCAACACAAGCAACGACACAGGTCACCTGCCACGACACAAGTCACAAGCAACGACACAAGTCACAAGCAACGACACAAGTCACAAGCAACGACACAAGTCACAAGCAACGACACAAGTCACAAGCAACGACACAAGTCACAAGCAACGACACAAGTCACAAGCAACGACACAAGTCACAAGCAACGACACAAGTCACAAGCAACGACACAAGTCACACCTCCACGGTGAACTTCTCCCTAATTGTATCTCAGAAGAGGTACTGCCTTTTTTTTTTACAGTCCGTGGCAACAGCTGTGTGGGAACTAAGGAATGACGACGAATACCAGCAGACGGGGTAATGAAAAAAGCAAAAGTGATGAAAGAAGCAGAAAACCTTATTTTTTTTTCCTGGAGAATTCGATGGCTGAGGCAGAGGAAGTAACGTGTCGTTCAAGAGAATGCTATGCCAAAGACAAGTCTCTCGCAGCAATCCTGTACTATTCTGCCCAGTAGTTGATTTGTGTCATGCATACTGCAAAAAAAAACATATACGTACATTGCTATGCATGTGTGTGTGTGTGGAAGAAAAATTTGAGGTGGACATATCAAAAATCAGTTCGCTGGAGATGAGAAATGGCACTGCATCTAGAATAAGCTTACAGTGTTTAAAAATCTTGATGTACTCTATAGATATTTTGTGAAGCAGTTTTGTATCTGTAAACGCTGTGAATAAAAGTTCCCGTCAGCCAGTCATTTCTTATTACTTACTTTGGGGTTGCGATGAAAAAATATCATTTATTATTTTAAGTCTCCAACTAAAAGACAGGAGTAATAGACCGACTGCAGCGCTTCACTGTTCACGTGATTTTATGTTCTTAGAAAGAAGGGCCTAAGTGCTCTCCCTAGGACGGAGATAAACAATAGTGTGACTTTGTAAATGGTCCAAGTCGGACCGAAACGTCGTCCTGGGTTTCTCTCTCCTATGTGTGGGTTGTTTGTGGGTTGTTCCTGTCAACGTATTGTACCTTTTCGTTCTTTAACAGTAATTTCTTCCTCTTTACCCACTTCCACTGCTCCTGCAAATATGAATATAAAAACATAAGAAAGAAGGAACACTACAAAGGCTTACTGGCCCATACTAGTCAGGTCCAAGTCACACTCACTCAATAAGGAAGAAGAAATGTTCAATTTATCAAGGCTAACTGCAGCATCGCTACCATCACGTCCTGCATAATTAAAGAAATCACTAGACCCGCGATGTTGGCTCCTGCGACAAACAGCGATGCTAAGTATTGGCTATAGTGGGTAGCGCACTAGCCTACTAGTTTTAAGTTTGGCCTGTCATAAGATCGAACTCCACTCCGTTGAGTGAATTGTTAACTATCGAATCATTATGATTTCGCCTGTCACTGACTTAACATAAGAATTGTTAAAACTTGCTCTGATAGATTTTGAGAATATTAAACTGTGGGAAGTGAGAAATGGATGGAAAAGGCAGAAAGAGAGAAAAAGAGAGAGAGAGAGAATACATTTCAAATATGTGAAAATGTCCTGTCCCTTTGGGAGTGTCTTGACCAACAGTAGTTGGTGAAGAGCTGCCTCTTGTTTCGTGTTTGAGATGAATCTAGGTCCAATGTTCTGTTTTATGTGTTTCATTATTTATTTATTGCGTGCATGATGTAGGAGTTAATTAATATGCATCAGTACCTAAAATACATAGTTGGTTAATGGGATTTAAAGCCTATCGACCATATTAGGATCATTAAATCTTCACTGTCTACCTGGAGTCTACCTGGAGAGAATTCCAGGGGTCAACGCCCCCGCGGCCCGGTCTGTGACCAGGCCTCCTGTTGGACCAGAGCCTGATCAATCAGGCTGTTACTGCTGGCCGCACGCAGTCCAACGTACGAACCACAGCCTGGCTGGTCAGGTACCGACTTGAGGTGCCTGTCCAGTGCCTGCTTGAAGACAGCCAGGGGTTTGTTGGTAATCCCCCTGATGTATGCTGGGAGGCAGTTGAACAATCTTGGGCCCCTGACACTTATTGTGTTGTCCCTCAACGTGCTAGTGGCACCCCTGCTCTTCATTGGGGGGATGTTACATCGTCTGCCGAGTCTTTTGCTTTCGTTGGGAGTGATTTTTGTGTGCAAGTTTGGTACTAAGCCCTCGAGAATTTTCCATGTGTATATAATAATGTATCTCTCCCGCCTGCGTTCTAGAGAGTACAGGTTTAGGAACTTCAAGCGTTCCCAGTAATTGAGGTGGTTTAACGCACTTATGCGTGCGGTGAAGCTTCTCTGCACATTTTCAAGGTCAGCAATTTCACCCGCCTTTAAAGGTGCAGTTAGTGTGCAGCAATATTCCAGCCTAGATAGAACAAGCGATCTGTAAAGTGTCAACATGGGCTTGGCATCCCTGGTTTTGAAGGTTCTCATTATCCATCCTGTCATTTTTCGAGCAGATGCAATTGCTACTTTGTTATGGTCCTTGAAGGTGAGATCCTCTGACATGATCACTCCCAGGTCTTTGACATTAGTTTTTCGCTCTATTGTGTGGTTGGAATTAGTTTTGTACTCCGATGAGATTTTAATTTCTTCACGTTTTCCGTATCTTAGTAATTGAAATTTCTCATCATTGAACTTCATATTGTTTTCTGCAGCCCATTTAAAGATTTGGTTTATGTCTGCTTGGAGTCTTGCAGTGTCTTCAACTGTAACTAACATTTTAACCACCAGACAAGAATACTTTAATTCCTAAACTAGGAATCTAAGTAAACTCTCAGCATATATACGCTGAGAGAAATACACCTCTCAGGGTATATATCATGTGTGAGGTAGATTATTTTTCTTACGGAATATCATACACTTTTGGTGTTCAGTATCAGTATCATTTATAATTCACTTTATTTACTGTGGAGAGATTAGTTCATATTATAAATACGGTTCAGAGATATGTATAATTTTTGTGTGTATTAAGTACCCACAAAGAATGGATTCCTTTATTCTAGCTTAAGGAGACACACCAGCAGTAGGATGTAAATGGAATAAAGTTGTTTTTTAACACACCAGCCGTCTCCTACCTACCATCACTCATTTTATAGCCGTCTTGCAACAAGTGAGCAGACATCACAGTTCAAATGACCCTCCGAACTCCTGTATCCACAACCCTCCTTCAGAGTGATGCCACTGTATTTTCCACCACAAGGACTCATGGCCGGCTAACCGGTTTCCCGTGTATCCTATGAGCAAAGGAACAGTGGAACAAACTTTTATCTTGATGAATTAGACACATGGGCAACACCTGGACTATTTTTCTAAGAGGTGTTTTGCCAGCTCAGCAAGCTTTGTCAGTCTAATACAGAGGCATTTGGACTGAAACTTTATTACTGAATCCAGTGGAAGAAGTGGGGAGGGGTAGAAGTTAAAGATATCATTACAAGAGGGCGAGGCCCACTAGTGTACGTTGGCCAGTAATGTGGGTCCAAGATTTAGCAGTGGAGTTGTATAAGCTATTCTCTGTACGAGGATTCCATGGTGTTGCTGGTCAGAGAAATGTCATTAGATCAAAACGTGTAATACCGACGTTATGGAACCTGGCTCAGGAGATTACGTAATGCAGTCATCCTAGTGTGTGAAGCTTTTAAGGTGGGATCTCAGCTGGAGAACATTATTCACCCTTTGTGTTGCAAGGGAGGTTTGCAATGTGAGAAAAAGTTGACGGGAATGATGACAGTTCGAGCGGACTCTGACGATCAGGAGTCTAGTCGGTCGACAGGAGTTAAGAGGCAGGGCTAGAAACGACGCATTGATCAATGCAAAGAGAATAAGGAAAGTTAACCCCCCCCCCATTCTTCCCTAAAACCCTAAAACACACAAACACACACACACAACACACATACACACACACACACACACACACGCCCCGATGGCATGGTGGCTAGCGATCTTGCTTCACGCACGGAGGGCCCGGGTTCAATTCCCGGCGGGGCCGAAACATTTCGAAGTGTTTCGTTACACACACACACACACACACACACATACAACAGGCCTAGTGTCTAATCGACATGTGCCTAGGACAAAATGGTAACTAACACAATCACACACACAACACACAATTTGAAGTTGAAGACTCAGATGAGTCAAAGGGATGTTAGGAAATATTTCTTCAGTCATAGAGTTGTCAGGAAGTGGAATAGTCTGGGAAGTGATGAAGTGTAAGCAGGATCCATACGTAGTTTTTAAGAAGAGATACGATAAAGTTCATGGAGCAGGGAAGGAGTGGACCTAGTAGCGACCAGCGAAGAGGCGGGGCCAACAGCTGTGAATCGACCCCTGCAACCACAACTAGGTGAGTACAAAGAGGTGAGTACACACACACTGCTGCTTGCTTCCCAGCCATTCTCACCAGCAATAATTCACGCGCGTCCAAATGTAAATTCACAAATCGACACTCAAAAAAAGTAGCATAATTTATAAAACGACCAATCGCTATTATTCATGATATATGAATCCGTATACTGAGTTTTCATTGCCGCGAAAATTTATTGCGGCTCAATTTTTGTTTAAATAAATCCATGTGTCAAATAAATAGCGAATCCATGAAGAGTATGGCAACACTCGCATGACTCTATACATCATCTGTGCCTTTGTAAATAAAAATTAGGAAATTTACTGAGCGAAGTGTTTTGTATGGTTGATTGATAGTGTGTGTGTGTTATTAATTGTACTTGTAAGTCCTTGTGTGTGTTATTAACTGTGATTTTAAGTCCTTGTGTGTGTGTTATTAACTGTGCATCTATGTCCTTGTGTGTGTTATTAATTGTGCTTATAAGTCCTTGTGTGTGTTGTTAATTGTGCATGTAAGTCCTTGTGTGTGTTATTTGTGTACGTGTATATTGTTTTTTTGCGTATGTTTGTACATAATACAGTGTTCCCATGCTGCCCAGACGCCTGACCAAGATAAGTATTTCAGTGGGGCTAAAACAGTCAGAGAGGTGACTGTTACATACGCCTTGTAGGATGCCCTAGTTGAGTCCCTGTTGTCTATTCAAGTTTCAAGGATTTTTATTACCACAGTGAAATATTTCATTTATTGATATGGTGGCATGTCTTACTGGGTAATTTTTACTAATAGACAACAATTTAACCTAAACTAACCAAACTTAACCTAGAATGTGAGAAACTGACTTTGAATTTAGGAGGGGTTTGTGTGACGGTGATGGAGGCTTCTACAGTTACTTCCTCTCTATGTCAATTCCCTGACCTACCCAAAGGTTGAATGAATTCCTTCATATATTTCTTTAGTAATAGTTAATTCGAACGTTCAGTTTTTAGTGTTGTCTCGTCGACGTTATCACACACACACACACACACACACACACACACACACACACACACACACACACACACACACACACACACACACACACACACACACAAAGCTCATGGAGCAGGGAGAGAGATGACCTAGTATCAATCAGTGAAGAGGCGGGGCCATGAGCTATGACTCGACTCCTGCAACCACAAATAGGTGAGTACAAATAGGTGAGTACACACACAGTGACAGGATGTTCCAGAGACGGAACACAGAAACAAGGGGACACAACTGGAAGCTGAAGACTCAGATGAGTCAAAGGGATGTTAGGAAGCATTTCTTCAGCCATAGAGTAGTCAGGAAGTGGAATAGTCTAGAGAAAGATATAGTGGAGGCAGAAACCATATATAGTTTTAAGACAAGGTATGATAAAGCCCATGGAGCACGGAGAGCAGAGACCCAGTAGCAGACAACGAAGAGGCGGGGCCAGGAGCTGAGTCTCGACCCCTGCAACCACAATTAGGTGAGTACACACACACACACACACACACAGAACAGCGTTCCGATACCTTAGTAAGGAATCGTTCAAGACACTGTACACTGTGTACGTCAGGCCCATATTGGAGTATGCAGCACCAGTTTGGAACCCACACCTAGCCAAACACGTCAAGAAATTAGAGAATGTGCAAAGGTTTGCAACAAGGTTAGTTCCAGAGCTAAGGGGAATGTCCTATGAAGAAAGGTTAAGGGAAATCGGCCTGACGACACTGGAGGACAGGAGGGTTAGGGAAGACATGATAACGACATACAAAATACTGCGTGGAATAGATAAGGTGGACAGAGACAGGATGTTCCAGAGAGGGGTTAGAAACAAGGGGTCACAATTGGAAGTTGAAGACTCAGACGAGTCAAAGGGACGTTAGGAAGCATTTCGTCAGTCATAGAGTTGTCAGGAAGTGGAATAATCTAGCAATGATGTAGTGGAGGCAGGAACCACACATAGCTTTAAGACGAGGTATGATAAAGCTCATGGAGCCGGGAGAGAGAGGACATAGTAACGGTCAGTGAAGAGGCAGGGCCAGGAGCTAAGTATCGACCCCTGCAACCACAATTAGGTAAGTACAATTAGGTGAGTACACACACACACACACACACACATACACACAATAAATTGTAAAGCTCTTGGAGCAGGGAGAGAGTGGATCTAATAACGACCGGCTAAGGGGCGAGGCCAGAAGCTACGACTGGACCTCTGCAATCACAAATAGATGAGTACAAATAGGTGAGTACACACACACGTCAGCTTTCTTCTTGACTTTCATCTTTTAGTTCAGGAAATAATTTTGTTGCTCGGATTTTAACGTTTTCTTGTCCAAGTGTTTTTTTTTTTTTTTTTTTTTTTTGTAAGTGCGGACAGCATACCGCACTGCTTCGTATTTTGTCTGGTTGAACGTATGCTTTGAAGAGCTTTACCATCATTTTTTTCATCAATTTTTCTCCATTTGCCGGTGTTGCGTTGTTTTGCCTGTGATGCGTTGTTTTGCTGGTGATACGTTGTTTTGCCGGTGATACGTTGTTTTGCTGGTGATACGTTGTTTTGCTGGTGATACGTTGTTTTGATAGTGATACGTTGTTTTGTTAGTGATACGTTGTTTTGCTGGTGATACGTTGTTTTGCCGGTGATACGTTGTTTTGCTGGTGATACGTTGTTTTGCCGGTGATACGTTGTTTTGCCGGTGATACGTTGTTTTGCCGGTGATACGTTGTTTTGCCGGTGATACGTTGTTTTGCTGGTGATACGTTGTTTTGATAGTGATACGTTGTTTTGTTAGTGATACGTTGTTTTGCTGGTGATACGTTGTTTTGCCGGTGATACGTTGTTTTGCCGGTGATACGTTGTTTTGCCGGTGATACGTTGTTTTGCCGGTGATACGTTGTTTTGCCGGTGATACGTTGTTTTGCTGGTGATACGTTGTTTTGCCGGTGATACGTTGTTTTGCTGGTGATACGTTGTTTTGCTGGTGATACGTTGTTTTCCTGGTGATACGTTGTTTTGCTAGTGATACGTTGTTTTGCCGGTGATACGTTGTTTTGCCGGTGATACGTTGTTTTGTCGGTGATACGTTGTTTTGCTGGTGATACGTTGTTTTGATGGTGATACGTTGTTTTGCCGGTGATACGTTGTTTTGCCGGTGATACGTTGTTTTGCTGGTGATACGTTGTTTTGATGGTGATACGTTGTTTTGCCGGTGATACGTTGTTTTGATGGTGATACGTTGTTTTGCTGGTTATACGTTGTTTTGATGGTGATACGTTGTTTTGCTAGTGATACGTTGTTTTGCCGGTGATACGTTGTTTTGCTGGTGATACGTTGTTTTGCCGGTGATACGTTGTTTTACCGGTGATACGTTGTTTTGCCGGTGATACGTTGTTTTGCCGGTGATACGTTGTTTTGCCGGTGATACGTTGTTTTGCCGGTGATACGTTGTTTTGCCGGTGATACGTTGTTTTGCCGGTGATACGTTGTTTTGCCGGTGATACGTTGTTTTGCCGGTGATACGTTGTTTTGCCGGTGATACGTTGTTTTGCCGGTGATACGTTGTTTTGCTGGTGATGCGTTGTTTTGCCGGTGATGCGTTGTTTTACCGGTGATACGTTGTTTTGCCGGTGATACGTTGTTTTGCCGGTGATACGTTGTTTTGCTGGTGATACGTTGTTTTGCCGGTGATACGTTGTTTTGCCGGTGATACGTTGTTTTGCTGGTGATACGTTGTTTTGCCGGTGATACGTTGTTTTGCTGGTGATACGTTGTTTTGCTGGTGATACGTTGTTTTGCCGGTGATACGTTGTTTTGCCGGTGATACGTTGTTTTGCCGGTGATACGTTGTTTTGCCGGTGATACGTTTTTTTGCTGGTGATACGTTGTTTTGCTGGTGATACGTTGTTTTGCTGGTGATACGTTGTTTTGCCGGTGATACGTTGTTTTGCCGGTGATACGTTGTTTTGCCGGTGATACGTTGTTTTGCCGGTGATACGTTGTTTTGCCGGTGATACGTTTTTTTGCTGGTGATACGTTGTTTTGCTGGTGATACGTTGTTTTGCTGGTGATACGTTGTTTTGCCGGTGATATGTTGTTTTGCCGGTGATACGTTGTTTTGCTGGTGATACGTTGTTTTGCCGGTGATACGTTGTTTTGCCGGTGATACGTTGTTTTGCCGGTGATACGTTGTTTTGCCGGTGATACGTTGTTTTGCCGGTGATACGTTGTTTTGCCGGTGATACGTTGTTTTGCCGGTGATACGTTGTTTTGCCGGTGATACGTTGTTTTGCCGGTGATACGTTGTTTTGCTGGTGATACGTTGTTTTGCCGGTGATGCGTTGTTTTACCGGTGATACGTTGTTTTGCCGGTGATACGTTGTTTTGCCGGTGATACGTTGTTTTGCTGGTGATACGTTGTTTTGCCGGTGATACGTTGTTTTGCCGGTGATACGTTGTTTTGCTGGTGATACGTTGTTTTGCCGGTGATACGTTGTTTTGCTGGTGATACGTTGTTTTGCTGGTGATACGTTGTTTTGCCGGTGATACGTTGTTTTGCCGGTGATACGTTGTTTTGCCGGTGATACGTTGTTTTGCCGGTGATACGTTGTTTTGCCGGTGATACGTTGTTTTGCCGGTGATACGTTGTTTTGCCGGTGATACGTTGTTTTGCCGGTGATACGTTGTTTTGCCGGTGATACGTTGTTTTGCCGGTGATACGTTGGAGTATCTCTATTTCACTTGATTATGTTTTGTCAGTGATGACTCTTAGGTGTTTTCTCCCATTTTTACTATGCAGCATTTATTCACTTTAAATTTAAACTTCTGTCACTTAACCTTTTCAGTCATAGAGACAAAAGGACTGATTACCTCAAACTCCTCCTTATTTTCCACCGTTCTTTTCTGTATTGGACTGAAGAAACCACTGGCTGGCGGAACATTTCCGTAATAAAGATTCCCAAATGTTGCACAAGTGTCTCATTCTTCAACTTGTCTGTTTTCTGAACTATTTACATCAAATCTGTACAGGTCTTCCTGCAAAGACCCGTAATCATTTATGCATTTTACCTTGCATAAGATCACCGCATGAGATATGTTCATTCAGTTTTTAATTCCTTCTAGTAATGAATATGAATTAATATGAATATGAATTTATATGAATTAATATGAATATGAATTTATATGTATATGAATTTATATGAAATAATATGAATATGAATTTATATGAATATGAATTTATATGAATTAATATGAATATGAATTTATATGAATTAATATGAATATGAATTTATATGGATTAATATGAATATGAATTTATATGAATTAATATGAATATGAATTTATATGAATTAAAATTCATTATCAGGGCACGTATGACTGTTCTCAATTTCCTTTAGGACAGGAAACCTCTCATCCATTGTAATAGTCTTATTTTTTTTATTCCTCCTGTGTATTATAATGTCCAGATGAGTCTCCCACGAGGAGCTCTGTCAAGAGCAAGCTTCTCATTTAAATAAATACAATCCTTCCATTCATTTCGCTGTATCTGTATCAAAGTGGCTTAGTAAATCTCATATACAGAAATCTGCTGATGGAAAACTAAAATGTTTGCTAATTAGCTCATTTTTGCCAGCTAAGTGTTAATCAAAATAACTTTTTACGGGCTTGTAGTTAAGGATATTCCCCATTTCACTTTTTTTTAAATGTACCAATTTCCATTTATCTGGCCATTTACTCACAACAGGATTGTTGGCATAGCTATATTATGGCACATTGCCAGTTTTTGCCTCAGTTCATGAACAGCTTTCTTTCCATGAATGCCTAAACACTCAGTCTACCTTTTTGTTTACCCTTGTCTGTTCTATAATTCATCTCGTCTTTCATAGACCGTCTTGTTTACACCTCCTTTCCTTGGTGTCTAACTATTCACTACCCTCATTAACTTTCCCTCACGTCTGATATTCAATTTTTCATTGTCTAAACTTGTTCTTACTCTTATCACTTAAATATTTTTTAATATTTACTCTGAACTTCCTTCTTTTACACAGAATCTTCCAAAAGAATTGTCATCATTAAGCAGCAGCTATGACAGCTCCCAGTTATGTCAGCTCCCACTTTATATCAGTCTCACTATCTTTTAGTTCCACATTTCTTCCTCACACCCTAGCATTCAGTTCTTTTGCAACCACATCTATGACTGTATTATATAACTATTGTGTTATCACACATTCATGTCTAACATACCTTTATTGGAAAATAGTATATTTCTCCTACTTTCTTTAACCTGAGCCTCCCTCTCTATAATATACGCTCTCCTTTCAGTTTTTAATAACCTAGCACCTACTCACTACATTTGCAATTCCTGCTACATTGCTCCGCTCTCCATATTATTCTAAGCCTTTTCCGAATTCACGAATACAACAAGCAGCTCCTTAACCTTATCCAAGTACTGATCATTTATGTATTGCAATACAAACACCTGGTTCACACATCCCCTGCCCTTCCTAAATCCTGCCTGGTCCTCCGCAGTCCTTTGTCGTTTCCTTGAATCTTTCGAAAATAATTCTATCGTACACTTTCCCCAGTATACCTAACAGACTTATTCCCCTATAATTCTTACACTTATTCAGGCCCTCTTTTTTCTTGTAATATTCATGATTTTGCTGATCTTCAGGTCTCTCCCTTCTTTCCATCATACCGTATATTTAATATACATATATATATATATATATATATATATATATATATATATATATATATATATATATATATATATATATATATATATATATATATGTCGTGCCGATTAGATAAAACTGATCAATCAGCAAGAACTCATTTAAAATTAAGTCCTTTCTAAAATTTTCTTTTATACGTTTAAAGATATATATTTTTTCATTTATGTTATTGTAAAAAATTATAATTTTGTACCAAGAGAAACTTTGAAAACCTACCTAGCCTTATTATATAACAAGCGCAATTTTATTTAGCCTAACCCAACTAAATATATTTTAGATACGTTTACAATAATTTAATAACAGACAAACACAATGAAATATATTTTTTTCGTTATGTTCAGAATGATTTTTGCGAAATTATTACATACACAAATTTTCGCTTGTCTTATATGGCAAGAAGAGCGTTGCTATTTAAGCAAAATCGCAAGTTTGATCTAATCGGCACGACATATATATATATATATGTATATATATATATATATATATATATATATATATATATATATATATATATATATATATATATATATATATATATATATATATATATTGTCTGCCGATTAGGTAAACTGGTCAATTAGCAAGAACTCATCTAAAATTAAGTCCTTTCTAAAATTTTCTCTTATACGTTTAAAGATATTTTTTTCATTTATGTTAATGTAAGAATTTACAATTTTGTACCAAGAGAAACTTTGAAAACCTACCTAACCTTATTACAACAAGCGCAATTTAATTTAGCCTAACCCAACTAAATATATTTTAGATACGTTAACATTAATTTAATAATAAACAAACAATGAAATATATTTTTTCGTTATGTTCAGAATGATTTTGGCGAAATTATTGCATACACAAATTTTCACTTGTCTTATATGGCAAGGTGGGCGTTGCTATTTAAGCCAAAATCGCAAGTTTTACCTAATCGGCACGACAAAATATATATATATATATATATATATATATATATATATATATATATATATATATATATATATATATATATATATATATATATTCTAGGTAGTACGTTGGTAGACAGCAACCGCCCAGGGAGGTACTACCGTCCTGCCAAGTGAGTGTAAACCAAAAGCCTGTAATTGTTTTATATGATGGTAGGATTGCTGGTGTCTTCTTTCTGTCTCATAATCATGGAAGATTTCAGGTATGTCTTGTTACTTCTGCTTACACATAGTTCACACTACACATTCATGTACAAGCATATACACACCCCTCTGGGTTTTCTTCTATTTTCTTACTAGTTCTTGTTCTTATTTCCTCTTATCTCCATGGGGAAGTGGAACAGAATTCTTCCTCCGTAAGCCATGCGTGTCGTAAGAGTCGACTAAAATGCCGGGAGCAAGGGGCTAGTAACCCCTTCTCCTGTATATATTACTAAAGTTAAAAAGAGAAACTTTTGTTTTTCTCTTTGGGCCACCCTGCCTTGGTGGGAAACGGCCGACTTGTTGAAAGAAGAAGATATATATATATATATATATATATATATATATATATATATATATATATATATATATATATATATATATATATATATATATATATAGTCGTGCCGATTAGGTAAAACTGGTCAATTAGCAAGAACTCATCTAAAATTAAGTTCTTTCTAAAATTTTCTCTTATACGTTTAAAGACATATTTTTCATTTATGTTAATGTAAAATTTATAATTTTGTACCAAGAGAAACTTTGAAAACCTACCTAACCTTATTACAACAAGCGCAATTTAATTTAGCCTAACCCAACTAAATATATTTTAGATACGTTAACATTAATTTAATAATAAACAAACACAATGAAATATATTTTTTCGTTAGGTTCAGAATGTTTTTTGTGAAATTATTGCATACACAAATTTTCGCTTGTCTTATATGGCAAGAAGAGCGTTGCTATTTAAGCCAAAATCGCAAGTTTTACCTAATCGGCACGACATATATATATATATATATATATATATATATATATATATATATATATATATATATATATATATATATATATATATATATATATATATATATAAATATATATATATATATATATATATATATATATATATATATATATATATATATATATATATATATATATATATATATATAGGCGCAAATTGTGGGATCCATAGCCTCGGAGAAGTGGCTAAAAAGGCTTCAAAAAAGAATACTTGGATTTCTTCCTGAAGCCATTTGAATATTCCACTTCCCCTGCCACCTCATCTTTTCATTCTTTTTTTTTATCAATAGGTATATTTTATTAAATAATATGATACAAAAGATTTAAGAGATACATTGTTGATATAAAGATGGCATATACAGTACACAATGTGTGAGAGATACATGTCTAGTACATATTGTTACATGTTTGTCACTGATTATAATGCGAAAATCTCATTCAGCTTCTCCGAGGTGAAGCGCGTGCCCAAAATACAGCATGCATTACCGCTCTGAACAGGTAATTTTGCTATTTTGGCTTAAATAGCAACGCACTTCTTGCTGAATAAGGCAAGCGAAAATTTGTGTATGCATAAATTTCGCAAAAAAACACTCTGAACCTAACGAAAAATATATATTTCATTGTGTTTGTTTATTATTAAATGATTGTAAACTTATTTAAAATATATTTAGTTGGATTAGGCTAAATTAAATTGCGCTTGTTATAATAATGTTACGTAAGTTTCCTAAGGTTCTTTTGATACAAAATTATTAATTTTTAAATTAACATAAATGAAAAAAATATATCTTTAAACGAATAAGAGAAAATTTTAGAAAGGACTTAATTTTAAATGAGTTCTTGCTAATTGACCAGTTTTTACCTATTCGGCACGACATACATACATACTAACTACGCCAAAACATTATTATTAGTTTTTAATTATATTATTATTATTAATATTAATATTATTATTATTATTGTTTTTATTATTATTATTATTATTATTATTATTATTATTATTATTATTATCATTATTATTATTATTAATATTATTATTATTATTATTATTATTATTATTATTATTATTATTATTATTATTACAGCCTCGTTCATATGGTTTGGCAAGATACCTCAAAAGTTTTACTGACCCAATATGTATTCAGTAATGTGTGCATGGCAATGGATTTTAATCTGCTATCATAAAATGTGATATCAGTACCTTGCAATGGTATGTTCAGGTGCAGCTGTATGACTTTAATGTATTTAGTAATATTCATAATTCCTTGAACTATTTATCTAAATTCCTGTCGGACACAGCAACATCTTGGGATCTTGATACAGGGAATTCTATTTTTGCCTGACCTATAGTTATGACCTACTTCCACATGTGGATTTTTCCAAGGTGACACCGCCTACTACTCCTTCGTCTCACCCGTCTGCACTATATAAACTTATCAGGAGGAAGCAGTAAGAAAAATACTAAACATCACAAATATCTCATAGGCCTATCTGTATGAACCTGTGAATATTCAAATTCAGATTAGGCGCAACGGGAGGAATGTTAATTATTTTATGCAAAACAAAAGGTAAGCATTAAAATTCTATTCTCTCTTATTAAAAAAGAATTCTGCAGTTTCAACGGTAAATTATTTAATTACATTAATTACACTTCAGCCTGTGTTTATTTCCATATAGTTTTATACTTAAAGAAAATATATTGTAGTCCTAATGCATCAAACTCCCCCTCCACACACGCACTTAACAGCCTAGGATCATCCAGATATTTCCAGAAAGGTATCTCATAATGAGAAAAAGAAGATAAGGGGACGTAGGGCGGCACTATTGTTAAGGAATCAAGTGTTTTGAGGAAATGAGAAACATGGACTATACAGTATGAGATATTACGACAGAGGAAACCTAAGGTAACAATAGCAGTGATTTATAACCTCCCACTGAACAGGAGACCTAGGTGGTTCGTGGCCTGGTTGGCAAAGCTCTCGCTTCACAGGCTGAGGGGTCCGGGTTCGATTTCCGGTAAGGGTAAAAACATTGGGTGTGTTTCCTTATACCTGTTAGTCGATTGGTGTGGGTTGCATCCTGGAACAAAATTGACCTAATTTTCCCGAAATGCTCTGCATAACAAGGGGCTTTCTATGTAGAATGTAGAAATTTGTTATTGATGTCAGCTAGGCCTGTATACCATGTACATGTACTTGCAGAAATAAAAATATTATTATTATTATTATTATTATTATTATTATTAGTAGTAGTAGTAGTATTATTATTATTATTATTATGAGAACACCCGAGCAACAATACAAATTCTATAAACAATGACAGAGAACAAGGAAGACCAAAGTAAAGCTAGTGACTGAAGGCGATTTTAGTCACAAAGAAATAGAGACAACTGGAACCCACATGGAGGCCAGAAACATGGAGAGCAAAACTGAAGGAGGCAGAAATAAATAATTTTATTACTTAGCAAGTCAAAGAAGTCACAAGAGAGAGCAGGGATGAACCTACTTGACCTCACCTAGTTTTTACTTTTAATGAATCTGACATAAATGAAATTGAAAATGAGCTACCATTAGTATCTAGTAACCACTATCACTAATAAACAAACCATACCACGGGTGGGGTTCGAACCCGCGGTCACAGAGTCTCAAAACTCCAGACCGTCGCGTAAGCCACTGGACCAGCTAGCTTCAATAAGATTCATCCAACTAGGAGGACTTGAGCCAGAGTTCGTCACGGCCATGCTAGCGGGAGATTCGTCTGTAAAAACTTGCATTTCTGGACACAGTGGTGCCTATGCTAACCTTCCTATGGTGTAGAAATATACCTAGTTGGATGAATCTTATTTAAGCTAGCTGGCCCAGTGGCTTACGCTACGGTCTGGAGTTTTGAGACTCTCTGACCGCGGGTTCGAACCCCACCCGTGGTATGGTTTGTTTGCAATTGTGTCATTACGATTTCGTGAGTCATATCCCTAGTAGTTAAGAACCACTACCAATAGTAACTAGCAACCACTATCACTAGTAGTTAGAAACCACTACCACTAGGCTGGAATATTGCTGCACACTAACTGCAACTTTCAAGGCAGGTGAAATTGCTGACCTAGAAAATGTGCAGAGAGCCTTCACAGCACACATAACTGCGATAAACCACCTCAATTACTGGGAACGCTTGAAGTTCCTAAACCTGTACTCCCTAGAACGCAGGCGGGAGAGATACATTATTTTATACACTTGGAAAATCCTAGAGGGATTAGTACCAAACTTGCTCACGAGAGTCACTCCCTACGAAAGCAAAAGACTCGGCAGACGATGCAACATCCCCCCAATGAAAAGCAGTTGTGCCACTAGCACGTTGAGAGACAACACAATAAATGTCAGGGGCCCAAGACTGTTCAACTGCCTCCCAGCGTACATAAGGGGAATTACCAATAGACCCCTGGCTGTCTTCAAGCAGGCAATGGACAGGCACCTAAAGTCAGTACCTGACCAGCCGGGCTGTGGTTCATACGTCGGACTGCGTTCGGCCAGCAGTAACAGCCTGGTTGAAGAGGCTCTGATTCACCATAAGGCCAGGTCACAGACCGGGCCGCAGGGGCGTTGACCCCTGGAACTCTCTCCAGGTAAACTCCAGGTAAAACTAGTAACTAGCAACCACTACCACTTGTAGCTAGTAACCACTACCTCTAGTATCTAGTAACCACTACCTCTAGTATCTAGTAACCACTATCACTAGTAGCTAGTAACCACTATCACTAGCAGCTAGTAACAAGTATCACTAGTAGCTAATAACCACTATCACTAGTAGCTAGTAACCACTACCACTAGTACCTAGTAACCACTACCACTAGTACCTAGTAACCACTACCACTAGTAGCTAGTAACCACTACCACTAGTAGCTAGTAACCACTACCACTAGTAACTAGCAACCACTACCACTAGTAGCTAACAACCACTACCAATAGTAACTAGCAACCACTACCACTAGTAGCTAGCAACCACTACCACTAGTAGCTAGCAACCACTACCACTAGTAACTAGCAACCACTACCACTAGTAGCTAGTAACCACTACCACTAGTAGCTAGTAACCACTACCACTAGTAGCTAGTAACCACTTCTTCTAGTAGCTTGTAACTACTACCACTAGTAGCTAGTAACCACTACCACTAGTAGCTAGTAACCACTACCACTAGTAGCTAGAAACCACTACCACTAGTAGCTAGTAACCACTACCACTAGTAGCTAGTAACCACTACCACTAGTAGCTAGTAACCACTTCTTATAGTAGCTTGTAACTACTACCACTAGTAGCTAGTAACCACTACCACTAGTAGCTAGTAACCACTACCACTAGTAGCTAGTAACCACTACCACTAGTAGCTAGTAACCACTACTCCTAGTAGCTAGTAACCACTACCACTAGTAGCTAGTAACCACTATCACTAGTAGCTAGCATCCACTACCACTAGTAGCAAGTAACCACTATCACTAGTAGCTAGCATCCACTACCTCTAGTAGCAAGCAACCCCATGATAATAAGCTTTGAATACTTGGTAGAAGCGGGAGAAGAGATAAGACAGAGGCACAAATAATTAACCAGTTTATAGAAGAGAGGACTATGCAGGGTTAATTGATAATCAAAACGGAATCCAGCGAGAGACAACTCATAAGATGATCAGATCCTCTTTAGAAAAATGTCTGGAGATAAAAGCAAGATTCGTACGTTGCTGTGATGTAAGTTGTGACCAGAGTGATCCCTCGGTTTAATCGAAGCTGCAGAGAGTTAAGGCAGGCGCGAAAGAACGTGGACAGAGCACAGAACACGGAGGATGACAGCGAATGCGGAGAAAAGCAGAATAGCAAAGAACTATGCAAGGATAAGAGAAGCAAAGTCAGTCTGAGAATAATTATCAGCAGAAATCAAATCAAAGCCTAAACCAGTATACAGTCACACAAGAAGGAAGATGACTGCTTTTAAAAGACCGAGTAATGAAACTGAAGAGATAGGGATGGGTATTCGCTGAATTCAAAATGTAAAAATTATTTTTGTTCTGGATTCGCGCCCTCCCTCCCCAGGTAATTACTCACGCCCAACAACGGGCCGACCCCCATCCCCAACCATCCGAGCCCCCATCCCCAACCCTCCGCCGTTAAGAATCGCAGGTCTAAAGTATTGGAAAGATAATCAGGAAAAGACTGGCTGAACACCTAGAAAGATGCGACCTTTACCCAGAAAACCTGCCATGAATTTAGGGAAAGAAAATCTTACTTGAAACACACACACACAAACACACGGGGACCAAGCAGAACTACAAAGGGATCTGGACAGGCTGCAGGACTGGTCCAGAAATTGGCTCCTGGAGTTCAAACCCACCAAGTGCAAAATCATGAAGATTGGGGAAAGGCAAAGAAGACCGCAGACGGAGTACAGTCTAGGGGGCCAGAGACTACAAACCTCACTCAAGGAAAAAGATCTTGAGGTGAGTATAACACCAGGCACTTCTGAGGCGCACATCAACGAAATAACTGTTGCAGCATATAGGCGCCTAGCAAACCTAAGAACAGCATGTCGACATCTTAATAAGGAATCGTTCAGGACCCTGTACACTGTGTACGTTAGGCCCATACTGGAGTATGCAGCACCAGTTTGGAACCCACACCTAGCCAAGCACATATAAAAAACTAGAGAAAGTGCAAAGGTTTGCAACAAGACTAGTCCCGGAGCTAAGGGGTATATCCTACGAGGAGAGGTTAAGGGAAATCGACCTGACGACACTGGAGGACAGAAGAGATAGGGGGGACATGATAACGACATATAAAATACTGAGAGGAATTGACAAGGTGGACAGAGGCAGAATGTTCCAGAGATGGGACACAGCAACAAGGGGTCATAGTTGGAAGTTGAAGACTCAGATGAATCACAGGGGTGTTAGGAAGTATTTCTTCAGTCACAGAGTGGTCAGGAAGTGGAATAGCTTGGGAAGTGATGTAGTGGAGGCAGGATCCATTCATAGCTTCAAGAAGAGGTATGATAAGGCTCATGGCGAAGGGAGAGTGACCCAGTAGCGGCCAATGAAGAGGCGGGGCCAGGAGCTATGAATCGACCCCTGCAACCTCAACTAGGTGAGTAAAACTAGGTGAGTACACACACTCACACACACACACACACGCACACGCGCGCACACACACACACACACACACACATACGCCCCGATGGCATGGTGGCTAGCGCTCTTGCTTCACGCACGGAGGGCCCGGGTTCAATTCCCGGCGGGGCCGAAACATTTCGAAGTGTTTCGTTACACACACACACACATATATACAACAGGCCTAGTGTCTAATCGACATGTGCCTAGGACAAAATAGTAACTAACACACACATGTATAACATGTATAACAGGAAGGGCACTGGAATGGATCAGGGAATACCTCACAGGGAGGCAACAACGGGTCATGGTGCGTGATGAGGTATCACAGTGGGCGCCTGTGACGAGCGGTGTACCGCAGGGGTCAGTCCTAGGACCAGAGTTATTCTTAGTATATGTAAATGACATGACGGACGGGATAGACTCAGAAGTGTCTCTGTTCGCAGATGATACGAAATTAATGAAGAGAATCACATCAGAAGAGGACCAAGCAGGACTTCAAACAGACCTGGACAAGCTTGACATCTGGTCTAGCAACTGGCTTCTCGAATGCAATCCCACCAAATGCAAAGTCATGAAGATCGGAGAAGGGAAAAGAAGACCGCTGACAGAGTACAGGCTAGGCGGACAAAGGCTACAAACCTCGGCAAAGGAGAAAGACCTTGGGGTGAGTATAACACCAAGCACGTCTCCGGAGGCACACATCAACCAGATAACTGCGGCAGCATATGGGCGACTTGCAAACCTAAGATTAGCGTTCCGTTACCTTAACAAGGAATCGTTCAAGACACTGTACACCGTCAGGTAGTGGAGTACGTCAGGCCCATACTAGAATATGCAGCACCAGTCTGGAACCCACACCTGGTCAAGCACGTAAAGAAACTAGAGAAAGTGCGAAGGTTTGCGACAAGGTTAGTTCCACAACTCAGGGGTCTGTCCTACGAAGAAAGGTTGAGGGAAATAGGACTAACAACACTGGAGGAAAGAAGGGTCAGAGGAGACATGATAACGACAAACAAAATACTGCGGGGAATTGACAAGGTAGACAGTGACAGGATGTTCCAGAGAGGGAACACAGAAACAAGGGGACACAACTGGAAGCTGAAGACTCAGATGAGTCAAAGGGATGTTAGGAAGCATTTCTTCAGCCACAGAGTAGTCAGGAAGTGGAATAGTCTAGAGAAAGATATAGTGGAGGCAGGAACAATACATAATTTTAAGACAAGGTATGATAAAGCTCATGGAGCAGGGAGAGTAGAGACCCAGTAGCAGACAGCGAAGAGGCGGGGTCAGGAGCTGAGTATCGACCCCTGCAACCACAATTAGGTGAGTACAATTAGGTGAGTACACACACGCACACACACACACACACACACACACACACCAACAAGGGAAGTTAAATACTCAGATGAGTCAGAGGGATGTTAGGAAGTACTTCTTCAGTCATAGTGTTGTCGGGAAGAGGAATAGTCTGGAAAGTGATGTAGTAGAGGCAGGATCCATACATACCTTTAAGAAGAGGTATGATAAAGTTCATGGAGCAGGGAGAGAGTGACCTAGTAGCGACAAGTGAAGAGGCGGAGACAGAAGCTATGAATCGACCCCTGCAACCATAATTAGGTGAGTACACACACACATAAGCATGGACACAGCAACAAGGGGTCACAATTGGAAGTTGAAGACTCAGAAAAGTCAAAGGGATGTTAGGAAGCATTTCTTCAGTCACAGAGTTGTCAGGAAGTGGAACAGTCTGGCAAGTGATGTAGTGGAGGCAGGAACCATACATAGCTTTAAGACGAGGTAGTTAACTGAGAAATAAAGATTTTTTTTTTTTTTTTTTTTTTTTTTTTAATTTTGAACCAGCCTGATAAGAAGGTCAATAAAAATTGTATTATGAGAACAGATTACATAACTTAAAAGGTGATATGAAAAAGACCTGGAAAACCTTATCTGAAATTCTAGGAACTAAAAAGATATCCAAAAACAGAACAATCAACCTAACAAAACCAGATAAAGCTCATGGAGCAGGGAGAGAGAGGACCTACTAGCGATCAATGAAGAAGCGAGGCCAGGAGCTGAGTCTCGACCCAAATAGGTGAGTACATTGTTTCATGAAATTAGAAATGTTCTTCCCTTCATTGACTGTCACCTGTTTTCCCTGCCACTCCTCAGGTTCTGTGTAGACCCCCAACGGGTTTAGCGCTTCCCTATTAAAATGAGAGGAGAGACAAGGACTGGCAGGTAAGAGCGCAGGGAACAAGGGATAATGTTACTCTTCTATTATAATTATTGCGATGCTCTAAATCCGTAGGGGGTCAATATGCGCATGGGGGATATGAGGTGATCGGGTTTAATCCGAGAGGAGGGTAACTTGATCCAACGACTTGGATCAAAAACCCTAAAACATTAAGGCACACCTACCGGCCTTCAAGTGAACATAGATGTGAAGTACAGGGTAGCCAAGACACGTCTCTACACTGACGATAGTAAGGTAGTACAACCATCCTACACTGACGATAGTAAGGTAGTACTACCATCCTACACTGACGATAGTAAGGTAGTACAACCATCCTACACTGACTATAGTAAGGTAGTACTACCATCCTACACTGACGATAGTAAGGTAGTACAACCATCCTACACTGACTATAGTAAGGTAGTACTACCATCCTACACTGACGATAGTAAGGTAGTACTACCATCCTACACTGACGATAGTAAGGTAGTACTACCATCCTACACTGACGATAGTAAGGTAGTACAACCATCCTACACTGACGATAGTAAGGTAGTACTACCATCCTACACTGACAGTTGGAAGGTAGTACAACCATCCTACACTCACGATAGTAAGGCAATACTACCATCCTACACTGACGATAGTAAGGCAATACTACCATCCTACACTGACGATAGTAAGGTAGTACAACCATCCTACACTCACGATAGTAAGGCAATACTACCACATCCTACACTGACTATAGTAAGGTAGTACAACCATTCCACACTGACGATAGTAAGGTAGTACAACCATTCCACACTGACGATAGTAAGGTAGTACAACCATCCTACACTGACGATAGTAAGGAAGTACAACCATCCTACACTGACTATAGTAAGGTAGTACTACCATCCTACACTGACGATAGTAAGGTAGTACTACCATCCTACACTGACTATAGTAAGGTAGTACTACCATCCTACACTGACTATAGTAAGGTAGTACTACCATCCTACACTGACGATAGTAAGGTAGTACTACCATCCTACACTCACGATAATAAGATAGCACTACCATACTACACTAGGAATTGTTGTAAACATATTCCATACACAGTTTAAAGAGCAGGTACGATAAACCCCCATGATGCCAGGAACACAGAGCGAGAAACAGAGTCAGGCACCGAGACTCAACCTTTATCGCTAATATTAAGGTAAGTACAAGTGAATATTAGCGCACGATAACTAAAATCTTGAATTTAAAAGAAATCATTAATTTGTTTATAATTTTTCCACCTAATTAATTAAGGGCGAGTCCAATGATGATTTTGTGAGCTCAGTCGGGAAAAATATCGACTCTTAAGAGTGAGATTGATATTTTTATATTTTTCTAGAAAAAAAATATATGGGCTAAGCAGGGTGAGCGAGGAATGAGCGAGGCAGGAAGAGTGAGGCAAAGTGGGCGAGGCAGTGTGAACGAGGCATGAGTGAGGCAGGGAAGACGAGACAGGGAGGACGAGATAGGGAGGACGAGGCAGGGAGGGCGAGGCAGGGAGGGCGAGACAGGGTGGGCGAAGCAGGGGGAGCGAGGAATGAGCGAGGCAGGGGGAGCGAGACAGGGTGGGCGAGGCAGGGTGGGCGAGGCAGGGTGGGCGAGGCAGGGTGGGCGAGGCAGGGTGGGCGAGGCAGCTCGGCATAACTCATCATGGCTGCGATATTTCTCTGATTTTTTAGTATGCGAAAATTTCCCTCCCTGGAATATTAACCTGGGAGAGGGTGGGAGGGATTTATGGAGGAGATGGTAGAAAATGGGATAATATGGGGGATGAAGAAAAAAAGGAAGGTAAGAAAGAGGAGGAGGACGCACGAGAGAGTTGACGGAATGGATTTTTTTTCCATCTTACTCTCTCTGTCTTTCGTTATCTGTCTGTCTGTCGGTCTGTTTGTGTCTTTCTCTCTCTCTCTCCCTTTCTCCATCCCGTCTACCATTCTCCCTGTCCACTTATATTTTCATGTATCCTCCTTTCCGTCTCAAAGATATGCGCCTTCATGGGGTCACGGGGCCATAGGTCTAGGTCATGGTGGTCATTACAGGGGTCACGGGGCCATCGGTCAAGATCACAGTGGTCATTACAAGGGTCACGGGGCCATAGGTCTAGGTCTCAAAGTCGCAACAAGGGTCATAGTCAAGCACAGTAGTCCCAGGGGTCATGAGATCATAGTCAAGCACAGGGGTCATGAGATCAAAGTCACAGTAGTCATAGCTTTAGGTCACAGCAAGGGTCACAGGGTTATAGGTCAAGATCACAGTGGTGACAAGAGTCACAGGGTCATAGAACAGGAGGTTCACATTGGTCACTGCTTGGATTATGATTTCATAGGTCAAGGCCACAGTACTCATTACAAGTATCACGCGGTCATAGGTCAAGACAACAGTAGTCACTGCAAGCATCACAGGGTCATAGGTCAAGACCACAGTTGTCACTACAAGCATCACAGGGTCATAGGTCAAGACCACAATTGTCACTGCAAGCATCACAGGGTCATAGGTCAAGACCACAGTTGTCACTACAAGTATCACGGGGTCATAGGTCAAGACCACAATTGTCACTGCAAGCATCACGGGGTCATAGGTCAAGAACAAAGTTGTCACTACAAGCATCACAGGGTCATAGGTCAAGACCACAGTTGTCACTACAAGCATCACGGGGTCATAGGTCAAGACCACACTTGTCACTACAAGCATCACGGGGTCATAGGTCAAGACCACATTTGTCACTACAAGCATCACGGGGTCATAGGTCAACACCACACTTGTCACTACAAGCATCACGGGGTCATAGGTCAAGACCACACTTGTCACTACAAGCATCACGGGGTCATAGGTCTAGTTCAAAATTTCAGTTTGATTTTGAGTTATGTAGGTGCCAGTATGTCAGTTTCATTGAAATTGTGAAAATTTAAATTTTGCTTTTTTTTCATGAAATAATTTGTGAATATCTCAGCCAATCGGCTTCAAACCTTCAACACAAAGCCTAGGATAGTCATTGGGCAATGGACAGTGTAGGTGCTAGTTTAAAGAATGTAGCTTCACCCCTCTCCTGTCCTTGTCTCAGATTTTACTGTAGAAGGTATGTAAACTGCGGTTTCTTAAAAATATATGTTTTCCTATGGATTTGTAGAGACTCTAAAATAGAATTTAAATGAGAAAAGAAAACTGAAAAATATTGAAAACTCGCGCTTTTATGGCTTTTTAAGTTCCACAAGTTTTGGGAATCATATATTATTTTCAAACGGTTTTATTCCAGAGCCGGCACATACTCAACTAACCTTTTCTTTGATTTTAAAAAGTTTTTTTTATAACTTGAAAACACCTTATGTCTGTGTATTGTATTGATAAAGCCACTGGATGGCAATACGTCTACAAAGTAAAGATGCCCAGATGTCGCACAGGTGTGTAATTCATCATCTGGTCGGTATTGTATACCATTAATAAACAACGACCTTTGAGCGGCAGACCTGTGGGTGACAACACTTTGTTAATAAGAGAGGTCAGAGCAGAATGGCCAGATTGGTTCAAGCTGACGGGGAGGAAACAGTAGCTCAAATAACACGTTACAACGGTGGTATGCAGAAGAGCATCCCTGAATGCGCAACCTGTCGTAACTTGAAGTGGATGGGCTACAACAGCAGAAGACCACACTGGGTTCTACTCCTTTTAGCTAACAAGAGAAAACTGCGGCTACAGTGGTAACATGCTCACCAAAATCGGACGGTTGAAGAATGAGAAAAATTTCGTTTGGTTTGGTGAATCGTGATTTCTCTTAGACAAAAACCTTTGGGATGTGGTGGAAAGGGAGATTCTCTGCATGAATGTGCAGCTCACAAATCTGCATCAACTGAGGGATGATATCATGTCATCATGGACCAGAATCTCTTTGGAATGTTTCCAACCCCTTGTTAAATCCATGCCACGAAGAATTCAGGCTGTTCTGGGGGCAAAGAGAACCTTTCTCAGTATTAAAAAGGTATTCCTAACAGAGTGGTCACTGGTTATACGAGTATACATTCCGTAGTACAGAATTCACTGTTGGGATACTTATGTTTACTGAACAATAGACTAGAAAGTAAACAAAAATATGATGTTCTCTAGGAACTTTGAATTATGTTTACACAGGTTGAGTTAAAACATGAATATGAATATAACTTGAGTAAGACAGAATGAGTAAAATATTACAGGAATATTACTGACAGTTTCACAACTGAGAAATAAGGTGTATAATAACCTGGGGATGGTGATGAGAGTCACTCACTCACAGGGGAAATACAAGTATACGCTGAATGCCAAAGACTACTGGATTACACACGCACTGAAGCACACGCATAGAAGCATATGTACTGAGCATACGCACTGAAGCACATCAGTTGAAGCAAACACATGGAAACACATGCATTGAAGCCCATGCATTGAAGCAAACGCACTATAGTACCTGCAATGAAGCATACGTAATAAAACAGATGTACTGAAGCACACACTCTGAACTCTAAAGAACATATGCTGAAGCGCTCTCTTTGACGTACATACGCTGAAGCACACACGAGGAAGCACAAGCACACAATGAAGCATACCCACTGAGACACATGTACTGAAGCACGAACACTGAAGCAAATACTCTGAAGTACACACGCACATTGCAGGATATGAACTGAAGTGCACACACATACACAAGCAAATGTATGAAAGCACACACACTAAATCATACATATTGAAGCACACTGTGGCAAATGCACTGACGCACGCACATTAAAGCACGTACTCTAAAGCACATGCATTGAAGCACGTACGCTGAAACACATACACTAACATACACTGAAGCTCAAATACTGATGCACATGCATTGAAGCATATGCACTGAAATACACACTTGGAAGCACATACACTGAAGCACACAAACTGAAACACACTCAATGAAGCATATGTATGGAAGCACACGCTCAAAAGCACACACACACTGAAGCAAACGTTGCGGCGCATACTGGAAGCTATGCATTAAAGCACATATACATTAAAGCACACACACTGAAGCACACACACTGAAGCACAGGCACTGAAGAACACATATACACACATTGAAGCACATGTATAGAAGCACACACACACACACACCAAAGCACACACACTGGGACACACTGAAGTAAACGCAGGCGCACACACTAAAGCACACTGTAATACACACTGCAGTACACACTAAAGCACACTGTAATGCACACTGCAGCACACACTAAAGCACACTGTAATACACACTGCAGTACACACTAAAGCACACTGTAATACACACTGCAGCACACACTAAAGCTCACTGTAATACACACTGCAGCACACACTAAAGCACACTGTAATACACACTGCAGCACACACTAAAGCACACTGTAATACACACTGCAGCACACACTAAAGCACACTATAATACACACTGCAGCACACACTAAAGCACACTGTAATGCACACTGCAGCACACACTAAAGCACACTGTAATACACACTGCAGTACACACTAAAGCACACTGTAATACACACTGCAGCACACACTAAAGCTCACTGTATCACACTGCAGCACACACTAAAGCACACTGTAATACACTGCAGTACACACTAAAGCACACTGTAATACACACTGCAGCACACACTAAAGCACACTGTAATCACACTGCAGTACACACTAAAGCACACTGTAATACACACTGCAGCACACACTAAAGCTCACTGTAATACACACTGCAGCACACACTAAAGCACACTGTAATACACACTGCAGCACACACTAAAGCTCACTGTAATACACACTGCAGTACACACTAAAGCACACTGTAATGCACACTGCAGCACACACTAAAGCTCACTGTAATACACACTGCAGCACACACTAAAGCACACTGTAATACACACTGCAGTACACACTAAAGCACACTGTAATGCACACTGCAGAACACACTAAAGCACACTGTAATACACACTGCAGCACACACTAAAGCACACTGTAATACACACTGCAGCACACACTAAAGCACATTGTAATACACACTGCAGCACACACTAAAGCACACTGTAATACACACTGCAGCACACACTAAAGCACACTGTAATACACACTGCAGTACACACTAAAACACACTGTAATACACACTGCAGCACACACTAAAGCACACTGTAATACACACTGCAGCACACACTAAAGCACACTGTAATACACACTGCAGCACACACTAAAGCACACTGTAATACACACTAAAGCACACTGAAATACACACTGCAGTACACACTAAAGCACACTGTAATACACACTGCAGCACACACTAAAGCACACTGTAATACACACTGCAGTACACACTAAAGCACACTGTAATACACACTAAAGCACACTGAAATACACACTGCAGCACACACTAAAGCACACTGTAATACACACTGCAGTACACACTAAAGCACACTGTAATGCACACTGCAGCACACACTAAAGCACACTGTAATACACACTGCAGCACACACTAAAGCTCACTGTAATACACACTGCAGTACACACTAAAGCACACTGTAATACACACTGCAGCACACACTAAAGCACACTGTAATACACACTAAAGCACACTGAAATACACACTGCAGCACACACTAAAGCACACTGTAATACACACTGCAGTACACACTAAAGCACACTGTAATGCACACTGCAGCACACACTAAAGCACACTGTAATACACACTGCAGCACACACTAAAGCTCACTGTAATACACACTGCAGTACACACTAAAGCACACTGTAATACACACTGCAGCACACACTAAAGCACACTGTAATACACACTGCAGCAAACACTAAAGCACACTGTAATACACACTAAAGCACACTGAAATACACACTGCAGTACACACTAAAGCACACTGTAATACACACTGCAGCACACACTAAAGCACACTGTAATACACACTGCAGTACACACTAAAGCACACTGTAATACACACTGCAGTACACACTAAAGCACACTGTAATACACACTGCAGCACACACTAAAGCACACTGTAATACACACTGCAGCACACACTAAAGCACACTGTAATACACACTAAAGCACACTGAAATACACACTGCAGTACACACTAAAGCACACTGTAATACACACTGCAGCACACACTAAAGCACACTGTAACACACACTGCAGTACACACTAAAGCACACTGTAATACACACTGCAGTACACACTAAAGCACACTGTAATACACACTGCAGCACACACTAAAGCACACTGTAATACACACTGCAGCACACACTAAAGCACACTGTAATACACACTGCAGCACACACTAAAGCACACTGTAATACACACTGCAGCACACACTAAAGCACATTGTAATACACACTGCAGCACACACTAAAGCACACTGTAATACACACTGCAGCACACACTAAAGCACACTGTAATACACACTGCAGCACACACTGCAGCACACTGTAATACACACTGCAGCACACACTAAAGCACACTGTAATACACACTGCAGCACACACTAAAACACACTGTAATACACACTGCAGTACACACTAAAGCACACTGTAATACACACTGCAGCACACACTAAAGCACACTGTAATACACACTGCAGTACACACTAAAGCTCACTGTAATGCACACTGCAGCACACACTAAAGCTCACTGTAATACACACTGCAGCACACACTAAAGCTCACTGTAATGCACACTGCAGCACACACTAAAGCTCACTGTAATACACACTGCAGTACACACTAAAGCACACTGTAATGCACACTGCAGCACACACTAAAGCACACTGTAATGCACACTGCAGCACACACTAAAGCACACTGTAATACACACTAAAGCACACTGAAATACACACTGCAGTACACACTAAAGCACACTGTAATACACACTGCAGCACAGACTAAAGCACACTGTAATACACACTGCAGCACACACTAAAGCACACTGTAATACACACTGCAGCACACACTGCAGCACACTGTAATACACACTGCAGCACACACTAAAGCACACTGTAATACACACTGCAGTACACACTAAAGCTCACTGTAATGCACACTGCAGCACACACTAAATCACACTGTAATACACACTGCAGCACACACTAAAGCACACTGTAATACACACTAAAGCACACTGTAATACACACTGCAGCACACACTAAAGCACACTGTAATACACACTGCAGTACACACTAAAGCACACTGTAATACACACTGCATCACACACTAAAGCACACTGTAATACACACTGCAGCACACACTAAAGCACACTGAAATACACACTGCAGTACACACTAAAGCACACTGTAATACACACTGCAACACACACTAAAGCACACTGTAATACACACTGCAGTACACACTAAAGCACTCTGAAATACACACTGCAGCACACACTAAAGCACACTGTAATACACACTGCAGCACACACTAAAGCACACTGTAATACACACTGCAGTACACACTAAAGCACACTGAAATACACACTGCAGCACACACTAAAGCACACTGTAATACACACTGCAGCACACACTAAAGCACACTGTAATACACACTAAAGCACACTGAAATACACACTGCAGTACACACTAAAGCACACTGTAATACACACTGCAGTACACACTAAAGCACACTGTAATACATACTGCAGCACATACTAAAGCACACTGAAATACACACTGCAGCACACACTAAAGCACACTGTAATACACACTGCAGCACACACTAAAGCTCACTGTAATACACACTGCAGCACACACTAAAGCACACTGTAATACACACTGCAGCACACACTAAAGCACACTGTAATACACACTAAAGCACACTGAAATACACACTGCAGTACACACTAAAGCACACTGTAATACATACTGCAGCACATACTAAAGCACACTGAAATACACACTGCAGCACACACTAAAGCACACTGTAATACACACTGCAGCACACACTAAAGCACACTGTAATACACACTGTATCGCACACTAGAGCACACTGTAATACACACTGTATCGCACACTAAAGCACACTATAATACACACTGCAGCACACACTAAAGCACACTGTAATACACACTGTATTGCACACTAAAGCACACTGTAATACACACTGTATCGCACACTGTAATACACACTTAAGCACACACTAAAGCACACTGAAATACACATTGCAGCGCACACACTGAAGCACATGCACTGATGCACAAAATCTGAACGATATGCACTAACACACACGCATTGAAGCACAGGCACTAATGCATACTCGCTGAAATACATGATTGCACATTCACTAAGTACATACAGTGAAACACACTCAACGAAGCACACGCTCTGAAGTGAAGAGGCGGGGGCAGGAGCTGAGTCTCGACCCCTGCAACCATAATTGGGTGAGTACAATTAGGTGAGTACATGTATAGACGCACACAATGAGGAGAGAAGATGGGGAACTCACAAGTAACGATCAAGAGGTATGTGAAGAGCTCAACTTGAGGTTTAAGGAAGTATTCACAGTTGAGGAAGGAAGGCAGCTGGGCAGACAGGATGGGGTGCGTCACCAACAAGGGATGTATAAAGTGCTAGAGAGCATACACACAACTGAGTGAAGCAGTTACTCAGTGACCTTGATACCTCAAAGGCGATGGGTCAGGACAATATCTTCCCGTGGGTTCTTCGGGAAGGAGCTGAGGTACTGAGTGTGTCATTTACCATAATATTCAACACATCCCTTGAAAATGGGCAGATACCTGAGGTATGGAAGAAGGCCAACGTAGTCCCCATCTTTAAAAAAGGAGACAGAAAAGAGGCACTAAACTATAGACCGGTGTCAATTACATGTATAGTGTGCAAAGTCCTGGAGAAAATCATCAGGAAAAGAATGGTGGAGCACCTCGAGCTGAACAGGATAATAAACACTAGACAGCACGGATTCCGGGAAGGCAAATCCTGTGTAACAAACCTCCTAGAGTTCTATGATAAAGTAACAGAGGTAAGGCAAGAGAGAGAAGGGTGGGTTGATTGCATTTTCCTGGACTGCAGGAAGGCCTTCGACACAGTTCCTCACATGAGATTAGTAAAGAAGTTGGAAGAACAAGCATGTATAACAGGAAGGGCACTGGAATGGATCAAGGAATAACTCACAGGGAGGCAACAACGGGTCATGGTGCGTGATGAGGTATCACAGTGGGCGCCTGTGACGAGCGGCGTACCGCAGGGATCAGTCCTAGGACTAGTGTTATTCTTGGTATATGTAAATGACATGACGGTTGGGATAGACTCAGAAGTGTCTCTGTTCGCAGATGATGTGATATTAATGAGTAGAATCACATCGGAAGAGGACCAAGCAGGACTGCAAACAGACCTGGACAAGCTTGACATCTGGTCTAGCAACTGGCTTCTCGAATTCAATCCCACCAAATGCAAAGTCATGAAGATCGGAGAAGGGCAAAGAAGACCGCTGACAGAGTACAGGCTAGGCGGACAAAGGCTACAAACCTCGGCAAAGGAGAAAGACCTTGGAGTGAGTATAACGCCAAGCACGTCTCCGGAGGCACACATCAACCAGATAACTGCGGCAGCATATGGGCGACTGGCAAACCTAAGATTAGCGTTCCGTTACCTTAACAAGGAATCGTTCAAGACACTGTACACCGTGTACGTCAGGCCCATACTAGAATATGCAGCACCAGTCTGGAACCCACACCTGGTCAAGCACGTAAAGAAACTAGAGAAAGTGCAAAGGTTTGCGACAAGGTTAGTTCCACAACTCAGGGGTCTGTCCTATGAAGAAAGGTTGAGGGAAATAGGACTAACAACACTGGAGGAAAGAAGGGTCAGAGGAGACATGATAACGACATACAAAATACTGCGGGGAATCGACAAGGTAGACAGTGACATGATGTTCCAGAGAGGGTACACAGAAACAAGGGGACACAACTGGAAGCTGAAGACTCAGATGAGTCAAAGGGATGTTAGGAAGCATTTCTTCAGCCACAGAGTAGTCAGGAAGTGGAATAGTCTAGAGAAAGATATAGTGGAGGCAGGAACCATACATAGTTTTAAGACGAGGTATGATAAAGCTCATGGAGCAGGGAGAGCAGAGACTCAGTAGCGGACAGCGAAGAGGCGGGGCCAGGAGCTGAGTCTCGACCCCTGCAACCACAATTAGGTGAGTACAATTAGGTGAGTACAATAGGGCACATGTTAGGTAGTACATGGACTACAGCTCACTCACTGAGTCACTTTCATGGTCACACACACATATAAAAACATATGCCGTTTCTTAAGATTATATTCATGGCATTAATGAGACATTTGACATTATTAGAATATTTGAAAAAGGGCATGAATGCATCTGTCAACGCCCAAGTATGAATTTATGACATCAATAAAAGTTAGGTTTATAGTATAGAAAGTTGTACAGGAAATAACTTGTAGCCAGTTTCCGACTGTTTGATATTCGAAGATTTAACATGGTATTGTTTAATGTTTATTGTGATGCACAAAATGTTGCTAAATATTAAATGAAGCTGTTATTTTATTGTCGTACTTCCAGACTGTTTTCAGAGTTAGGTTAGTAGTCTTGAAAAGAAGGTAAATGCTAGGGGACTTTTTTTTTTTTTTTTACTTGCATACTTGGATATTATGGTTCAGTTGCGGAAAAAAGTTCCTATACTCTCTGCTGGGCAGAAGTGACATCTGGCAACTCAGACGTAGTAAACACAGGAGTAAAGACAATTTTAATGAAGGAATTAACCCATCTTGTAGCGACGATGTTGACTGGGTGACAAAATTTGTACTTTTTGTATATCTATAAAAAAGAAGATTTATGAATACAGAAATGAATTAATTACTCTACATATATTATATCGTGTAGACGAATGGTTCAGAGAACCGACAAGTTGATAAATTAGACACACATGCAACACGATTCTCCTTTGTATGGACTGATGAACCCACTGTGTGGCGAAACGTTTCCTCAATAGAGATACCCAAGTGTTGCATATGTTATTTTATTTTTATTAACACATCGGCCGATTCCCACCAAGGCAGGGTGGCCCGAAAAAGAAAAACTTTCATCGTCATTCACTCCATCACTGTCTTGCCAGAGGGGTGCTTTACACTACAGTTATAAAACTGCAACATTAACACCCCTCCTTCAGAGTGCAGACACTGTACTTCCCATCTCCAGGACTCAAGTCCGGCCTGCCGGTTTCCCTGAATCCCTTCATAAATGTTACTTGCTCATACTCCAACAGCACGTCAAGTATTAAAAAAAATTTGTCTCTATTCACTCCTATCAAATAAGCTCACACATGCTTGCTGGATGTCCAAGCCCCTCGCACACAAAACCTCCTTTACCCCCTCCCTCCAACCTTTCCTAGGCTGACCCCTACCCCGCCTTCCCTCCACTACAGATTTATACACTCTCGAGGTCATTCTGTCTCGTTCCATTCTCTCTACATGTCCGAACCACCTCAACAACCCCTCCTCAGCTCTCTGGATAATAGTTTTGGTAATCCCGCACCTCCTCCTAATTTCCAAACTCCGAATTCTCTGCATTATATTCACACCACACATTGACCTCAGACATGACATCTCCACTGCCTCCAGCCTTCTCGTCGTTGCAACATTCATCACCCATGCTTCACACCCATATAAGAGTGTTGGTATATCTATACTCTCATACATTTCCCCTCTTTACTTCCATGGACAAAGTTCTTTGTCTCCACAGACTCCGAAGTGCTCCACTCACCCTTTTCCCCTCATCAATTCTATGATTCACCTCATCCTTCATAATGTCTTACAGAATATTGATAATTTGTATAAAATATAAATTTAAATAATATTCCACTACATAAAGTGTGCTACTTTTTATGCTATTATTTAACGCATAAATTATAGTATTCACCCCTTCTGTCACCTTATAATGAAACTAGTGATACACACACACACAAACCTGCAGAGAACCTCTGGTAAATGCCAGAAAGGTCACTGCTCAAATGAGCAGTTAGGCAGTTCAAGATTTAAAAAAAAAAAAACTCTGCAGAAAGAAACTTAAACGATCACTAACATACTATGTATATACTTTTGGAATACATAAATAATATTAATTGATCATTGATTTGGTTCTATTATTATTCAAATCAGAAATTTATGTTTACGTCCCAACAAACACCACCAGTTAAGTGCTAAACATTCGAATTTTTCTTAAAATTAAGTCTCAGATCGACTAAATTGTTATCTAGAAGTTTAAATAATTTTTTATTGAGCCATTTTAGGCCTATTTTATTCGGTTTTCACATAAAATACCGAAATTCATATAAGGAAATCGTGTAAAAATGTTAGTAGAATTACCGACAATATGTTGGTTAAAAGAACACAAGTGCAACTAACCAAACATTTTATTACAGCAATGTTTTGCTCTCCACGAGTTTAGTCAAGCCGTTACAAATAATACAGAAATACAGAGGAAATGTATAGGTAACAGGTTTTCTGGAGATTTAAAATGGGATCTTTACAATGACGGGCCACCGTCTCTGCAACTATCTGCCCCTCAAGGAAGGTTCCGTGATGCTGCTGAGGGGCTCTTGATCTAGAGAATTGGATCTATTCTCCAGTTCCCTGAATTAAACTTGAATACCTTCCACATCCCCTCCCCCCAGGCGCTGTATAAGTCTACGGGTTTAGCGCTTCCCCTTGATTATAATAGTAATAATCTTCAACTATCTAATGCCATCAGGCCCCAGTAGTTAAGACAGTGAACTGTCATTATATGATGGCGGACTTCATGGTTTTGAGGACAACTCTTGCTAATAAGAGATGACAAAACTGCCTTTATTCTGTTTAATAGTGTTTAAAATGGCGATTAAGGATGATTCAAGGCATTTTTTGCATATGATTTTTCAATTCACATGGTTGCCTATATATATCCTCTTTATTCCTGCATTGTTAGTAACGACTAGACTAAGATCGTGGAGAGCGAAACGTTGCTGCAATAAAATGCTACATTAGTTGCACATGTGTTCTTTTAGCAAACATATTGTCGTGTGAAGGAAAAAGAAATAAACACATAAGCAGTATAATGTGATCCTTTATTGACAACGTTTCGCCCACGCAGTGCGCTTTATCGAGTCACAGACAGATCTACCTGGAAAATGAGTAACATGAATATATATAGGATAGTCAGGTGGAGAATGCTGGGTCAGGTGGAGAAAGCTGCATGTGACAGTCTAAAAAGTAGTGTGATAGTTTAAAACCTTGTATGACTTAAAGGACCTGCAGTGTTCTATTCTTGAGTTCTAGGTGGGATAGCGTTGAAGAAGTTTCTTGGCAATAGGTTCAGCTATGTTGTAGAAGCCGTTGTTCTGGTTGAAGTTGTTGGATTTACAGATAAGTGATGATTCCAGGATTCTTCGGTATTGAGTGTTGTCTTCTCTGGCGATGAGTCTTGCGTTTCTGTAGTTGATTAAATGGTTGTGTAAATTTCGGTGTTGAACACAGGCATTTCTTGATCTGCCTGCGTACTGGTGTTCTGAAATACGTGTTTGGAGGTCTCTGGATGTTTCACCCACGTATAATTTGCTGCAGCCATTACAAGGGATTGTGTATACCTATGCAGTGGATTGAAGCTTGTCCTGTCTGTTACTGGTAATGTCCTTGATGGTGGTGGATGTGGAGGTAGATACTCGGAATGAGCTATTAGAAAAAATGTTGGAAACGTGTTTGGAAATGGAGTTGGTGGGGAGGACTATGTATCTCTTCTCAGCAGTGTCTTCTCTGGGTGTGTTGAAGATGTTTAATGCCCGTCGTCTGCAGTCTCTAATGAAGTGACGAGGATAGTGAAGCTTGGAAAAAACTTGTTCAATGAGGGAGCATTCTTCTTCAAGGAACTCACTGCTGCAGATTCTGAGTGCGCGCAGGAAAAAGCCTATAATTACACCACGTTTAATTTTGGTGTCGTGGTGAGAGTAGAAGTGGAGAAGATCGTGTTGATTGGTAGGTTTTCGATAGACTTTAAAACGAAGTTCATGGTCAGCTTTGCAGAGAAGAACATCAAGGAAAGGAAGAGTGTTGTCGACTTCTTCTTCTAGTGTAAACTGGATTGATGGCTCGACCTGGTTGAGTTCGTGTTGGAGAGCTTGAACGTTGAAGCGTCTGGGAGTTATGATGAGAATGTCGTCAACATAACGGAGCCAGGTGACAGAAGAGGGAATAATAGTGGAAAATCGCTCGGCTTCCAGATGTTCCATATATAGGTTCGCAAGGACGGCACTACGTGGCCATCCCATGGGTAGTCCAAAAGTTTGCTGAAAGAGCTGATTTTCGAAAGAGAAACATGTAAAGCCCACACATAGTTCAACAAGGTCGATGAAATCGCTGGCTGGAAGAGGAAGATCAAGCGAGTCGTCAATTTTCCTGCGCAAGAGATCAATAGCTTGTGTAGTAGGTACTTTGGTGAATAGGGATGTTACATCAAGGCTGGAGAGTTTCTTGTTCCTGATGTTGATATTACGAATGCGATTGAGGAGGTCACCAGAGTGTTTGAGATGTGCTGGACTGATGGTGCCCAAAAGTTAAGAGAGGTGTTTAGCGAGAATTCCTGAGATTTGGTGGGCGAAACGTTGTCAATAAAGGATCACATTATACTGCTTATGTGTTTATTTTTCCATTGTGTCGGTATTTTATACCATTTATTTCCAAGGAAAAAGAAAACCTTAAGTATCATTCACTTCTCTCATCCTTAATTTTGGTATTTCATGTGAAAACCGATTAAAATGGGCCTAAAATGGCTAAAAAAAAAAAAAGAACTTTGACGTCTAAACAAGAATTTAGTCGATCTGAGATTAATTTTAAGAAAAAAGTCGAATGTTTAGCATTTAACTGGGGGTGTCTGTTGGGGT
This sequence comes from Cherax destructor, assembly GCA_009830355.1. Taxonomy (NCBI): domain Eukaryota; kingdom Metazoa; phylum Arthropoda; class Malacostraca; order Decapoda; family Parastacidae; genus Cherax; species Cherax destructor. Next base: position 153,736 of record WNWK01002551.1, on the reverse strand, counting down.
GTAAACATAAATTTCTGATTTCAATAATAATAGGCCCTAATCAATGGTCAGTGAATGTTATTTATATATATATATATATATATATATATATATATATATATATATATATATATATATATATATATATATATATATATATATATATATATATATATCTTCCAGTAGTATATTCGTAGTATGTTAATGTTCGTTTAAGTTTCTTTCTGCAGAGTTTTTAACTTTAAATCGTAAACTGCCCAACTGATCATTGAAGCACTGACCTTTCAAATGACATTTACCAGAGGGCGTCTGCGTGTGTGTCTTCCCCTCTCTCTCAAAGTTTTTCTCTGAGCATGTGTGTGTGTGTGTGTGTGTGTGTGTGTGTGTGTGTGTGTGTGTGTGTGTATCGCTAGTTTCACTATGAAGTGACAGAAAGGGTGAATGCTATAATTTATGTGTTAAATAATAACATAAAAAGTAGCACATCTTATGCAGTTTAATATTAATTCAAATAATATTCTATACAAATTACCAATATTCTGTAAGACATTACAAAACCCAATTCTCACATATTCACCCTACTCGTTCATCAAAATTGTGCTTCACCTGAGTAAATGTGATTGATGTATAATGATTATGGACCTGCCATTATAACATTTCCCTTTTAATATATTCGGTCACCTTTTAAAATAATTTTTGCCCTTATAATATGAGGATATAATATCTGAAAGATAATTTATTCATTACTGTATTCATAAATCTTCTTTTATATAGATACAGAGAAAGTACCGGCAATTAATTTTATTAACCAGTCACCATCGTCGTTACAAGCTGGGTTAATTAATTCATGAAAATTGACTTTACTCCTGTGTTTACTACTGAGTTGCCAGATGTCACTTCTGTCCAGCAAAGAGAGTATACTAACTTTTTTTTACCCGCAACTGTACATTAGTATTAACCAGAATTGTATCCACAGAGAGAAGAGAACAAGAATGTTTTTAATTCTAGATTATTAACACGTATTGCAGAATTGGTCAAATTATTATGACTACGAATAAATATTGTACTTGTTGGATAAATTGGTAAGTTCTTTTATAAATTGTTATCCCAATAAACTAATTGAACTTTCAAAAGTACTCAGTTGATACTCCGCTCGTAGTTTTCTCTGATGAATCATCCTAAAGAACGTCTCTTAACCTTAGCGAAATATAAATGGTCTAGAAAACCTACAAGTTGAAGAATTAGAAACTTTTGAAA
>WNWK01002551.1:145000-147500 GCA_009830355.1 Cherax destructor | reverse complement strand
CTGCTGAGAAGAGATACATAGTCCTCCCCACCAACTCCATTTCCAAACACGTTTCCAACATTTTTTCTAATACCTCATTCCAAGTATCCACCTCCACATCCACCACCATCAAGGACATTACCAGTAACAGACAGGACAAGCTTCAATCCACTGCATAGGTATACACAATCCCTTGTAATGGCTGCAGCAAATTATACGTGGGTGAAACATCCAGAGACCTCCAAACACGTATTTCAGAACACCAGTACGCAGGCAGATCTGACGACTCAAGAAATGCCTGTGTTCAACATCGAAATTCACACAACCATTTAATCAACTACAGAAACGCAAGACTCATCGCCAGAGAAGACAACACTCAATACCGAAGAATCCTAGAATCATCAGTTATCTGCATATCCAACAACTTCAACCAGAACAACGGCTTCTACAACATATCTGAACCTATTGCCAAGAAACTTCTTCATCGCTATCCCACTTAAGAATGGAATACTGCATAAGGTTTACACAGATACTTGTTCAATCTCTTTTTAAAGCTTTCCAAGGTTTAAGACTCCATCACACTACCCTGAAGATTGTCACATGCAGCATTCTCCACCTGACTCAGCATTCTCCACCTGACTAAATCCTATAAATACTCTTGAATCTTGTATCCAGGTAGATCTGTTTGTGACTCGATAAAACCCACTGCGTGGGCGAAACGTTGTCAATAAAGGATCACATTATACTGCTTATGTGTTTATTTTTCCACTTCCATAAGGAATTTAACCAGGACAAAATCGAACCACCACGAACCAGTCAATGCAGGAGTTTACACTATACCTTGTGGAGGCTGCGACAGATTATATGTAGATCCATACAAAGGAGAATCATGAAGATCAGGAGAAGTTTGAGGTAATCAGTCCCTCGCCCTTTAGTCGATGTAGTCAGTCCATCAATCTTGAACAGAATACAACAAATGTGCGAAGGAGAAGCTTATATACCGTAGGCAGGAGAGGTGCAGCAGTCGAAGGTTGTGTCATATTTGTCCAGTGTGGAAGTAGATCGTGCCCAAGGATTAGGCAAGTGAAGAATTCCCTGTATTAAGATACCAAGATGTCGCTGTGTCAGACAGGATGTAAATGAATAGTAATATTATGAGTTCTAGGGAAACTAGTAATAGGCAGAATAAGGTGGATACTGGAAATCCAGTGGCACTAGATGACAAGGACAGTAATAGGTATAGTGGAAAAACAGAAATGAGCAGGAAGGGTAAAGAGAATGGAGGGTCTTTAAATGTATATTACACCAATAGTCGTAGTGCTAGGAATAAGATGGACGAATTGAGATGAGTTGCAAGTACGGGTAATATTTATGTTTTTGCAATAACTGAGACATGGTTTAATATGAAAAATCAGGACATACCTGCCGAATGTCACATCCAGGGTTTTAAATTGTTCCAAGTATCGGGAAGGGGGGGGGTGGCACTCTATGTCCGTGATCATTTAAAATTGTTGCATAAAAACGGGCATAAAGTCTGAAATAATACATACAGAGTCTGTCTGGATAGAATTTTCAGAGGGGTGTGAAAATTTGATTTTAGGAGTGATATATCGTCCTCCAAACTTAAATAGGGAACAAGGGAGACTACTCTGCGAGAAAATTGTTAAGGCCACAAGGAACGATAACGTAGTAATTCTAGGGGACTGGCTGCAGCAAATTATACGTGGGTGAAACATCCAGAGACCTCCAAACACGTATTTCAGAACACCAGTACGCAGGCAGATCTGACGACTCAAGAAATGCCTGTGTTCAACACCAAAATTTACACAACCATTTAATCAACTACAGAAACGCAAGACTCATCGCCAGAGAAGACAACACTCAATACCGAAGAATCCTGGAATCATCAGTTATCTGTATATCCAACAACTTCAACCAGAACAACGGCTTCTACAACATAGCCAAGAACCTTCTTCAACGCTATCCCACATAGAACTCAAGAATAGAACACTGCAGGTCCTTTAAATCACACAATGTTTTAAACTATCACACTACTTTGAAGACTGTCACATGCAGCATTCTCCACCTGACCCAGCATTCTCCACCTGACCTAGCATTCTCCACCTGACTAAATCCTATAAATACTCATGTTACTCTTTTTCCATGTAGATCTGTTTGTGACTCGATAAAGTCCACTGCGTGGGCGAAACGTTGTCAATAAAGGATCACATTATACTGCTTATGTTTATTTTTCCATTGTGTCGGTGTTTTATACCATTTATTTCCATCTGGACATCTTACTGACAAGGAGAATGATATGTGCTCTATTTTTAAATAATTATTTTCTCTCGGTTTTCACACAGGAAGACAATAATAATATCCCAGTAATTAATTTTTATAGTGTCCCTGAAGAAGATAAATTATATAATATCACAGTCACTAGTGAAATGGTTATGAAACAAGTAGACCGACTGAAACAAAATAAATCACCGGGTCCTGATGAGCTTTTTGCAAGGGTTCT
>WNWK01002551.1:92500-140000 GCA_009830355.1 Cherax destructor | reverse complement strand
CAGTAAGCTCACACGCACATTAACTGCATGTATTTCCACCCGATGGCTGGATAATGGAAGTTATCAAAACGAGTCAAAGCGCTGAACTACAAAGGGATCTGGATAGGCTGCAAGCCTGGTCCAGCAATTGGCTCCTGGAGTTCAACCCAACCAAGTGCAAAGTCATGAAGATTGGGGAAGGGCAAAGAAGACCGCAGACGGAGTACAGTCTAGTGGGCCAGAGACTACAAACTTCAATCAAGGAAAAAGATCTTGGGGTGAGTATAACACCAGGCACATCTCCTGAGGCGCACATCAACCAAATAACTGCTGCAGCATATGGGCGCCTAGCAAACCTAAGAACAGCATTCCGACATCTTAATAAAGAATTGTTCAGGACCCTGTACACTGTGTACGTTAGGCCCATACTGGAGTATGCAGCACCAGTTTGGAACCCACATTTATCCAAGCACGTAAAGAAACTAGAGAAAGTGCAAAGGTTTGCAACAAGACTAGTCCCGGAGCTAAGGGTATGTCCTACGAGGAGAGGTTAAGGGAAATCGACCTGACGACACTGGAGGACAGGAGAGATAGGGGACATGATAACGACATATAAAATACTGAGAGGAATTGACAAGGTTGACAGAGACAGAATGTTCCAAAGATGGGACACAGCAACAAGGGGACACAGTTGGAAGTTGAAGACTCAGATGAATCACAGGGATGTTAGGAAGTATTTCTTCAGTCACAGAGTAGTCGGGAAGTGGAATAGCTTGGGAAGCGATGTAGTGGAGGCAGGTTCCATACACAGCTTTAAGAAGAGGTATGACAAAGCTCATGGCGCAGGGAGAGTGACCCAGTAGCGGCCAGTGAAGAGGCGGGGCCAGGAGCTATGTCTCGACCCCTGCAACCACAACTAGGTGAGTACAACTAGGTGAGGTGAGTACACACACACACACACACACACACACACACAAAACACACACACACACACACACACACACACACACGCCCCGATGGCATGGTGGCTAGCGCTCTTGCTTCACGCACGGAGGGCCCGGGTTCAATTCCCAGCGGGGCCGAAACATTTCGAAGTGTTTCGTTACACACACACACACACACACACACACACACACACACACACACATATATATACAACAGGCCTAGTGTCTAATCGACATGTGCCTAGGACAAAATGGTAACTAACACACAGGCGGGGCCAGGAACTGTGGCTCGACCCTTGCAACCACAACTAGGTGAGTACACACACACACTCAGATGGGACATAGAAACAAGGGGTCACAATTGGAAGTTGAAGACTCAGATGAGTCTAAGAGATGTTAGGAAGTATTTCTTTAGTCATAGAGTTGTCAGGAAGTGGAATAGTCTGGCAAGTGACGTAGTGGAGGCAGGAACCACACATAGTTTTAAGACGAGGTATGATAAAGCTCATAGAGCAGGGAGAGATAGGACCTAGTAGCAATCAGTGAAGATGCGGGGCCAGGAGCTATGTCTCGACCCCTGCAACCACAAATAGGTGAGTACAAATAGATGAGTACACCAGAAGGTCGTGGTGGCCGTGATCGTATAGTGGTTAGTACATTGCGTTGTGGCCGCAATAACCCAGGTTCGAATCCTGGTCACGGCAGCGATTAGTTATATTTTTTACTTACTCAGAGGCTTTGATAGAGCAAACAGTGACAGACTTTGGAATGAGAGGCATAGTCGTGAGGGGTCATAGTCGTGAGGGGTCATAGTCGTGAGGGGTCATAGATGGAGGCTAAAGACACAGATGATCCACGGGGATGGAAGGAAATATTTTTCAGTCTCAGGGAGGTAAATAAATGATATGAGCTAGTTCACGCAGTGGTAAAAGGAAAGCTCAATACACAGTTTCAACAACAGGTATGACAGGGCCCATGTGGCAAGGAACTAATAGTATAAGAGGCGAGGCCAGGAGCTAAGACTAGACCCCAGGAAACACAACTCGGAGAGTATACTTACACATATACAGTATATATTGTCGTATATGCACACACACACACATACACACACACACACAAACACACACACACACACACACACACAAACACACACACACACAAACACACACACACACACACACACACACACACACACACACATTCACAAACATCATACAGGAACTTTTCCGATTAAGTCGTGATCAGGAATGGAGATTTTCACAAAGTAGGTAAAACTCTGGGATATAAATTTTAATAACACCGTAAATGAAACTATTTCTGTCAGATTAGCATACATTAACTTAGGAAAACCAACTCTGGGAATTCTCGCCTATATCCTGCCTCATAATTTTAATTAGAAGCTCCTCAAGGAAGCTGCCTTGTTGCAGCTTATCTGGAGTCACTTCTGGAGGTCATCGCCCCCGCGACCCGGTCCCAGACTGAGGTCCGGAGATGAAATCCCCGGACCTTAGTGATGAGAGCCACCAACCTCACTACTGGGCTGTGGCTGGTGAGGGGGGGGGGGTTGATCCTAGGAACCAAAACTGTCCTCGCTCTCCTTGGATCGAACCTGACTGTCTCCCATTCCAGAGGTGATTAACATTTCCCCATGATAATAATTGTTCAAGTGAAAAATGAAAAGGTCATAATAAGTAACAATAGGTTAGATTAGGTTAGGGAAGCTGACATCGGAGAAGGGTAGGTCAGGTCAAACTAGGGAAGATTACTTAAGAGTAGGCTTGGATAGATTTAGATACATGTGCAACAGTTAGGTATCTTAACTGTGGACTGAAAATTTATTTCAGTCAAATACAGAGGCAGTAGATGTGGTATATATATATTTATGTATATATATATATATATATATATATATATATATATATATATATATATATATATATATATATATATATATATATATATATGTGTGTGTGTGTGTGTGTGTATGTATGTGTGTGTGTGTGTGTTGTGTGTGTGTGTGTGTGTGTGTGTGTGTGCGTGTAAAATTGGAAAAAAATGAGGAAGTTAGACAGATACGATCGGAATCCATGCTGGTTTCGGGTTATTAGCCTGTTATTCTTCAGAAAATCAACTCTTTTCCCCTAATAATAGTCTCCATTTGTTTACATTCAATATACGTAACATTTGCAAGCTTCTAGTCTATTAGCACCTTACCTTGTAATGATATGTTAGATATTACCGTTAAGCATTTCGGTGTCTACATTCTTTTATATATCTAGCAGGTATTTCATCCCATACACTTGATTCGCTAACACTCAGCTTCTAAAAGTATTTTAGTATATATAAGCTGATAATTTCGTCAATACTTAATTTGTCAGTGTCAGACCCTGGAAATACATTTTGCGGTGCGGACGTTGTTGTCATGTTCAGCTGTAAATATAAACACGATGGCTGTGTTAAGTATAGACACTGCATCCCTGTTTGCTATTTTGCCGTTATCACTAGTTGACTATCCTACCTTTGTGTTTACCCTTCCTCTTCCACTCCCCGTCATCTCCATGATGTATTTAAAGAATTCTTTTGAACTATTTTCGATATTTCGCTCAAGTCGTATTTAAAATTCCTGTTCAGCATTTTGTTTTCTCTTGCTTTCTTTCTGTAACACAATGTAATTAGTATGGTCTTCGAGGCTACCAGTCAGTTTAAATTTCTCATACAGCCTTTGATATTTTTCACGTTTTCTTTCTCCGTATGTTATTTCTTTCGACACTTAGACTTTTAATTTTGAATCTGCTCCTTATATCCTCAACATTATCTCTATTTAACAGTTCGATCAAGTTTACGCTACTGTTATCTCAGCGCATCTTATCAATGTTATCTGTTCGATAATTGGGAACCATCAGAGTCTTATTTTAGATCTGAAAATTTGCGTTTGAATCGATGGATGTTATGATCACTGTTTCCTAGAGTCTCTCCTGCCTTGCACGACTGGATAAGATTATATACTTTGTAGTCAGAACAAAATCCAAAATATTGTGTTCCCGAACTGCCGAAGTATCAGATTTAGTTTAAAAACTTGGCGTCAGTCATATTGACGAGTCTGGCCTCTTGGTTCCTTGGAGCCTTCACAGAGAGCACCAGTTTACATTTGGAGCATTAGAGACTAAGAATATATTTTCCTTGGAAGGAATCACAATAAAACGCGTTATTGCAAATATGAAAAAATTCCATAGTGAAAATTGTAAATAAAAACCTGACCGCTTTTGTGTGCTTACACGCATATCTTCAGAGGAATCTCTGAAGATACATAAGTACATGGAAGCGCTCAGGTTTTATTTCCTATTTTTACTGTGGTATTTTTCATATATTATTTTCATTGACTGGTTATCAGGACACCGTCCAGACTCATATCAGACTTCATTGTATTTTTTAAGTTCTTCACACGCAATTCATTGTCAATTTTTTTATATGATGTTTTACGATAATTGTTATTAATAATAAATTACTTGTTTCTGGTTCTTGCTTCGCTTCGCTATGTCCGCAGAACTAATGTTAAAAATAAAATAACGATTAGTGAATAATTCAGCAGGTAACTGTGTAGTTCTCAGTGTATATACACCAGGACGTGTGTATCTCTGTGTATATGTACACCGAGGGGAGTGTGTGTATATATATACACCAGGACGTGTGTATCTATGTGTATACACATGAGAAGTGTATGTCTCTCTGTGTATATACAGTAGAATTTACTGTATTGAATTTTTTAAGGATTAACGTAATATTGATATAGTAAACTGCAGCATCTATGACAAATCTTAAGTCCTAAACCTATCAAAAATAATTTAAAAATAAAGTACAAATTTTTTGGCTTCGCTGTACAGGTAAGTTGATGACATTTTACCTGTCTAAGACGAACGAGGACACCTGGACTTTCCTTATTTTTTGGGGAGAAAACGTCAAAATTTTACTTTGCGGAATTATATTCAAAGTAGCGTGGGATAAAAACAATTGTTAAAACTTCATATTACCCTAATGCCGATGAAAGGCTCTTGTTCCGAGGAATTGGAGCTACATTGCCCTTCCTCGTATCAAGCCTGATTACCTCCCATTTCTCAGGCGCAATATAACCTCTACGGGCTTAGAGCTTTAAGGTGAAAATAGTAGTAGTAGTAATAATTATAATAGTAATATTCATAATAATAAAAACAATAATAATAATCTTACTAAATATACATGTAATCACATTCATCTATCAATGTATAAAGTTAATTATGGTAGAGCATCTCTTAATAGGGTTTACGACACATATTCAAATTATAATTTTTGACTGGTTGGTTAATCGGGTTTGAAGCCTATCGACTATACTAGGATCATGAAGGCTGCAGGTGACCTTTTCATCACCAGACAAGAATACTGTAATCCATAAAACAGAGATTAAAGTAAACTGTCAGTATATATATGCTGTGAGAAATACGCTTCACGGTGTATATATCCTGTGTATACTTTTTTATGTATTGAAATTAAGCACCTCATTATTTTTTCATAAAATGACAGCCGAAGTAAATTATTTTATAGTGAATAGAGAAAGGTAATAATTACATTTAACTGCCCTAGGATATATGAGTTTTGCATTAGTAATACTATTTTGATGTAATTTTAAATTTATGTTTTCTAATCAACGTCGTTTGCGTGCATTTTAAAAGAAAATGTTGGAGTGTGAGCAGGGTTACATTTATCAAGGGATTTAGGGAAACCGGTTAGCCGGACTTGAGTCCTGGAGGCTGTAAGTAGAGTGCCTGCACTCTGAAGGAGAAGTGAGGTGAGGTTATTGCGGGTTAGAGGATCGTCTGATCTGTGATGCCAGCACACTTCTAGCAAGACAATAACTGAATGAATGACGGTGAAAGTGATTCCTCTTTTTTCGGGTTACCCTACCTCGGTAGGAGACGGTCAGTGTGTTATAAAATATAAATCTTGAGGAGTATGGCTCATCTGTCTTATGATCTTAGGTCTTGTGTTGTCTGTTTAGAGTTCGATCCGTAATTTTCAATATGTGGGAAGTACCTTAAGAAAGTATCAACACCGCACCTTCAAGGGTTGCGCCTTGATGCCAGCCACCTTCTCTTGATTCCTGAAAATCTAGCTATTTATTCCTTTCTCGGGTTAAACTTGAATTCCTTCAATTTCGTAAACGCTGCATGGCCCGAATGGGTTTAGCGAGTCCCGATAATTATAATGATAATTGAAACAGGATTTCAAAGCAGTGTGTTAGTTACCATCTGCAAAAGGATCTTGCCAGCAGACACTTGCCTTTTGTGTGTACTCACCAATCTAATTGTGGTTGCAGGGGTCGAGTCATAGCTCCTGGCCCTGTGGGTGTGTATGTGTGTATGTATGTGTGTGTGTGTGTGTGTAAGTCCTTCCATGTTCGATTCTCGTCAAGGGTTGAAACATTGGACGTGTTTCCTTACACAGGTTGTCTATGTTCACCCATCAGTAAAATGGGTACCTGGGTGTTAGTCGACTGGTGTGGGTCGCATCCCGGGACAAAATTTACCTAATTTGCCCGAAATGCTCTGCATAACAAGCGGCTTTCTATATAGTAGTATGTCACTGATGTCAGCTAGGCCTGTATACCATGTACATGTACTTGTAGAAATAAAGATTTTATTATTACCGTTATTATTATTATTATTATTATTATTATTATCATTATTATTATTATTATTATTATTATTATTATTATTATTATTATTATTATTATTATTATTATTATCATTATTATTATTATTATTATTATTATTATTATTATTATTATTATTATTGTTATTATTAGTATTATTATTATTATTATTGTTGTTATTATTATTATTCTTATTATTAACTAATCCTTCACCATCTGTGATCAGCGATCATCGTAGTCATATTAATATCTCAATAACCTGTAATGATTTGTCAGTTGTGAAGGCAGCGCAACGGGGGCGACCTCGTCATCTCTGAGTCCATTTAAGTATCAAGACTCAAGTCTCAATTGAACAGTTGTTCACTCAAGGCATCAAGGCATCAGGTGCCTTGATGCTGTTGAGGACTCTTGCTCCAAAGAATTGGACTATATATATATATATATATATATATATATATATATATATATATATATATATATATATATATATATATATATATATATATATATATATATGCTAAAGCAGCATGGGTTCGACTCCTTGGCTAGTAGCAGTTTTGTTATTGATCAATACCACTGTGACTAGCCAAGGAGTCGAACCCATGCTGCTGGCCTCTTATCGTGAGCGAAAACTCATGACGCTTTAGTCCACTAGTCCAGCCAAGCTAGATATTGTACCCGCCATATACGGTGATGTGGATGCCTCTAAGCTAATTTCATTCTACTCATTCTGCTCACCATAAGGCGGGCCAAAGCAGCATGGGTTCGACTCCTTGGCTAGTCGCAGTGTTGTTATTGATCAATACCACTTGTTCGTGGTTACAATAATATAATATACTGCTCGTTGGGCTAGTACACTAAACAGAGAGTAGAATGAAATTAGCTTAGAGGCATCCATATATATATATATATATATATATATATATATATATATATATATATATATATATATATATATATATATATATATATATATATATATATATATATATACAACCCGCACATAGAAGAGAGGAGCTTACGACGACGTTTCGGTCCGACTTGGACCATTTAAAAAGTCACATTAACACAAAGAACAGGTAGAAGGGGTTATATATAGGCCAGCAGACAGGGGAGGGCACAAGAAAGTGGTGGAGGAGTAATAGTGGAAGTAGTAGTGGTAGTGGAAGTATTGTGCCTTTTTTTATATATATATATATATATATATATATATATATATATATATAGTAAGGCAACTAAAACATATATATACACACACACACACAGGAGAAGAGTGGTGGAACACCTGGAAAGGAATGAGCTTATCAACGACGGCCAGCACGGTTTCAGGGACGAGAAATCCTGTGTCACAAACCTACTGGAGTTCTACGACAGGGTGAGAGTGGTGGGTAGATTGCATTTTCTTTTTTTATAACAAGGCGTTTGACACAGTCTCACACAAGAGACTAGTGCAAAAGCTGGAGGACCAGACAGGAATAACAGGGAAGGCACTGCAATGGATCAGGCAATAACTGTCAGGAAGAAAACAGCGGGTCATGGTACGTGGCGAGGCGTCAGAGTGGGCGTATGTGACGAACGGGGTTCCACAGGGGTCAGTCCTAGGACCGGTGCTGTTTCTGGTCTTTGTGAACGACATGACGGAAGGAATAGACTCCGAAGTGTCCCTGTTTGCAGATGATGTGAAGTTGATGAGAAGAATTCAATCGGACGGGGACAAGACAGAACTACAAAGGGATCTGGACAGGCTGCAGGCCTGGTCCAGCAACTGGCTCCTGGAGTTCAACCCCACAAAGTGCAAAGTCATGAAGATTAGGGAAAAGACAAAGAAGACCGCAGACGGAGTACAGTCTAGGGGGCCAGAGACTGCAAACCTCACTCAATGGAAAGGACCTTGGGGTGAGTATAACATCTCCTGAGGTGCACTTCAACCAAATAACTGCGGCAGCATACGGGCGCCTAGCAAACTTAAGTACAGCATTCCGACATCTTAATAAGGAATCGTTCAGGACCCTGTACACTGTGTACGTTAGGCCCATTTTGGAATATGTAGCACCAATTTGGAACCCACACCTAGCCAAGCACGTAAGGAAACTAGAGAAAGTGCAAAGGTTTGCAACTAGACTGGTCCCGTAGCTAAGGGATATGTCCTACGAGGAGAAGTTAAGAGATAGCGACCTGATGACACTGGAGGACAGGAGAGATAGGGAAGATATGATGACGACATACAAAATACTGAGAGGAATCGACAAGGTGGACAGAGACAGGATGTTCCAGAGATGGGATACAGCAACAAGGGGTCACAGTTGGAAGTTGAAGACTCAGATAAATCACAGGGATGTTAGGAAGTATTTCTTCAGTCATAGAGTTGTCAGGAAGTGGAATAGTCTGAGAAGTGATGTAGTGGAGGCAGGAACCATACATAGCTTTAAGACGATGTTTGATAAAGCTCATGGAGCAGGGAGAGAGAGGACCAAGTAGCGATCAGTGAAGAGGCGGGGCCAGGAGCTATGAATCGACCCTTGCAACCACAAATAGGTGAGTACACACACACACAGCCACTCTCTCTCCAGCCAGGACAGATGCCAGAAAATTGAAAAATGACAAATATGTTTCCTAAAGAGGAGGGAGATGAGTCCCTGAATTACAGGCCATTATCTCTGACACGCATACTGCCAAAAGTTCTGGACAACATAGTAAGAAAAAGAATATTTGGACATTTGGAGAGAAGAAGATTTATTACGGAAAAATAGCATGGATTTAGTGACTGAAAATCCCGTCTTACGAATTTGGTGGATTTCTACGACATAAGTCACAGTATTAATACAAGAAAGACAGGGTTGGGTGGATTCTGCTTTCTTGGACTGTAGAAAAAACATTTGATATAGCATGTTGCGACCTCAGAAAAAGGATGCCATAATTATTGTATATACTGCATTGTCATATAGTTTTATGTTGCTGATTTTTTTGTTTAAAGCTAGAACAAAAATTTCATGCTTTATATTATTATTTGACTTACATTATTAGCTTTCGTACGTAGGCAGAATGTAACAACTACACCTCTCATTGTGCTCGTTGAAGGAGAGTCTTGTTTAGCTGCCAGCACGCTGCAAACTATCTGCCCGCTTGTTTCACAGTTCATGTCAGGGTTAAGCTGGTACAAGTCACCAGACATCATATCTGCAGGCCCTGCCCCCACCCTCTCTCTCTCGTTATTCCTCGTGGAGGAAACACCTCTATCTCTGCTCTTTCTGGGCGAATGCTGTTCTCCTCAGCTCGTGTTATTTAGACTCTGTGTTTGGTAGAATATGTCTCCGTTGGTGTGCCGAGACATACTTCTCGTAACTCTGTGCAACTCTGCTCACAGAACATTATTTGGACTAAGTGATATTTGACGTTTTCAGTGGTTGTATGTCGTGAGACACTATATCTCTGGTCCCGAGTTCAGCTCTCGACTTACATTGTTTTGGTATCTACACACTGTCGTAGATAGGAAATTTGAATTGCTGAACTCAGTTCCAGTAATATGGGAGTTTTATGCCTTTTGTGTAGGACTGCCGAAGGTTCACAGTTAGGATCATTTTGTTCTCCTGGTCGATGCTAAGCTCATTCTCCTAGTCGATGCTAAGCTCATTTCTTCCAGTCACAGCTAAAATGAATTAGTTTAGCTATTATTCCTATATTTAAGAAAAAAATATGCGAAATTTTCTCGAAATCCTCATCAATGACTATTTTGAAAGTGACTATGAAATTTATAATGGGAATAAGTTTAAGCAGCAAAATGACCAAATGAAGTCACTGTTTGAGCACTGTGCACTTCCTCGGAACAAGAAAATAAGTAAGGTGATCACTGACGAGTGACGACTTAGAGAAGGTACGTTTTTCTGTGCTTGATTTACAGTGACTGCTTATTTAGTTGGGTTTAAAGTCTGTCTACTGCTCAAAGGGTCATTAAGGTCGCATGTTGCCTGTCAAGAATATTTTAATCCCTAAATTAGAAATTAGGGTCAATTTTCAGTGTATATACACTGAGAAATCTAAAATGTCAGTGTGCATATCCTGAGTTTGAAGAGATTAGCGAACAATACTTTTGTACCAGTGTCCCACCTCTCATTCAGACCTGTAACCAATATTATTTTTTAAAGGCGTAGACCGGTAAGCCAGTGGAAGGCCTCGGTCAGATGACCAAAAGCTCCAGTGGCGGGTCATCATCTGACTTAGACCCGCGTCAGGAAACACTTGTCCTGTTTACTGACGAATCTTACCTAACCTAACCTAACCTCTCCTTCAGCCACCCCACGGTTGCTTAACTCATCAGAAACAAGATTTCAGAACACTAATTTTAAGGATCTTTTTCCAAAATGCTCCAGCCAAAGCCAAGTATGCCGAAGAAGTCATTTGAATGACCAGTACACAAAGTGTGTGGACAGAGACAAGGCCTTACAGTGGAACATTATATCTTAGAGTGTCCAAACATCCAACCTTTCAGAGACACCTCCATGCAAACCTTACAGGATATAGCAAAACACCTCACTCTTAATGATAATATATCTGAAATCTAGAGGTTATATCGACATTCTACGTCGACTAGATGAATGAACTGTTTTTAAAGGCATTGCAACCCAGTTATGACCAATTCTATAGTGGCAATAAGATATATATTTTTAAAAAGTATTCCTTACTGTACTGTGTACAGCAACTATATGAAGTAATTGTAATTTTTAGAGTGATAATTAGATATTAGTTTTTTGAGATTGTATTCATTACTATATATGAAGTAGTAATCGTAAAATATGAAATAACTAATATTTCTCTCTAGTGACGTAACAATGCTCAGTGGTGTCTGACAAGGACTCAGTGTGACGTCTCTAATCCTGTTTTTTGAACTAGCCGCCCAGACGGCACAATAACTGTTCTTCATGGTGTTCAGGTCGGCAATTAGACATGATACTTGTCAATGTCTTCTTCATCATTTTCACCACTTCCTTCTCCTCTTAGATAAGCACACAGCCGTCGCCAGGAGGACAGAACACCTCTGGCAATCGAGCATAAAGCTCGATTGCCAGAGGTGGCTGACAAATGTTTTCGTCGTGGTTCTTACAATATTTATGTTCCTGTAGCCAAAAGTTTCTTCATGAAGTTGAGGTGGTGCGCTGGAGCAAAGTGCGGAGCAGGTGCCTACAACCAAGCCTTGAGGTAAAGGTTTGCAACAAAATTGCAGATTGTCCTCAGTTCACTTTTTTCTCCGTGTTATCCATTTGAACTGAGCTCTGATCATCCAGACTTTGAATGATTAGATATCTTTTGGCATCCACCGAACCCTGTGCAACCCTCCATGAGTACGGAACCTATATGTAATTCGGCGACGCGAGACACCACCCAAGATGAGTGTGATCTCAAGCAGCTCCTGATAATCGTCCCATGAGTGAAATTGCCTCAGCTGATACATTGGAAACCTTATGACCTCGTTGATCGACGTTGCTTCTGGTTCCTCATGTATGGTATTATGATTTATCAGTAAAGGGACTCTCCTGTTGAAACTACTTAAGCAGTTAAATTTCATGCTCACTCGAAAAGCTATGGAGGGTGAAAATGAGTCCTCTATGACAATCTCCAATACATGGTTATGGCAGGCCACTTGAACTTCTTTTTCCAGATTCCCCTCCAGGAAGATGCCGTTGCCACTGATTGTTCTTGTGTTCGCGGTGGTGCCGATTGATCTGTGTCATCTGCTATGACTCAGTCAGTCCTGTTAAGAGTGCTTTGACTCCCAGGAGCTGATAACATGCATTTCTAGAGATCAAGAGCGGCAGCTGGTCTGCTGGTTCCTTCCCGACAATGGCCGACAAGATCACTGGGGCAAAACCTTGAGTTCAGGATCTGAGAGATCTTCCCATGCTTTATTCACTGGAGACGGATCGATGAGCGACTGATGGTCAGCTCGTAGAGGTTGGCGCCAAATGACTTGGCAGTGGAAGCGAAGATGAAGGTCGTTTTACAGTCGGAAACTAGTTCGAATTGTCGAGTTATTACCAACTTGTGGCCTTGTCTGGGAGGATATAGATTAAATAACATTGACGCTCTACTGCAAGTTCCCTCTGTATCATCATCATTATTCTCGGTAATACATAAGGACGATGACGATATTGCAACAGCTGTAGATGCAGCCTCCTTCTTCTTGTCTTTCAGTAACATTCGCTTGATGGCTTGATATTCACGCACTGTAATCTTGACCATTTTTCTCCGTGAAAGAGGACTAAACCTGCTGTTTTAGCTCTTCTGTCTTAGTGGTATGGTATGAAAGACTTACCTCGTTAGAGGTAAGTTAGGGGCTTCAACTGCTGTATGACCCTTCTGGGTTTAGAGCATTAATTGATTATTAATATAATTATCCTCTCAATACTCACGTCAACAGATCCCATTGATCCTGCTCGTCCTGATTTTCTCTTGGAAAACTTGAACTGGTGGTCTTCCTTCACATCATCAACAGCGCCTGCAATATCGAAGACTGAATACGAGGAGTTACTGAAGACCTCCTTCTATTACATTTGCTCAGATCTCTACTTAAGATGGAATTCAGAAAGTTCTTTCTCAGCTGTGTAAGAATGCTACGCCATGCCCTAAAATTATATAACCACCACAGCCGTCATGATGGCGTCCTCTCGGACAGATTTCTCAGTGAGATGATGGTTTAAGAGGTAGTCCATAATTTCACGTTTGTTTAGTAATTTGACCTTCACCAATTTCTTCGAGCCTATTAGTGGTACTCTGGGTGGTGCTCACCATAACCACAATTGAATCTGAACAAT
The DNA here is from genome assembly GCA_009830355.1 of Cherax destructor. Classification (NCBI taxonomy): domain Eukaryota; kingdom Metazoa; phylum Arthropoda; class Malacostraca; order Decapoda; family Parastacidae; genus Cherax; species Cherax destructor. Next base: position 126,588 of record WNWK01002551.1, on the reverse strand, counting down.
GAAAGAAGTAGCCATAGAAGGAAAATTCAACCTCTGGTAGCGACCTCTTAAAAAATCGATTCCAATGAAAATACTCTCGAATTACTTTTTCTTCAAACGAAATATTTTGATAGGATGCCAGAGGAAAAATCTTATTTTTTTTCGTTCACAGATAAAGACCACCATATAGTACACTTCTTTCAAGACAATTGTTGAATAAATTATGGTAAATACATTTTTGGGTTATCCTTCAAAACAGTGGATGTGGTAAATCAAATCTTTCTCTGCACTCACATCCATGGAAACTGAAATTTCACACTTTAATGGTGGATTATGATAATCCTTTCACTGCCCAGATAAAACCTAGGTGGATAATGTCAGTTTTAGGAAATGAGGTCAAAGGTCAGAACTATGTGGATGGAGTCAGAGCTGGTAGTGCGGCTTGGCTCTTGTTAATTAAGCGAAATATTTTCAGCATACAATAAAATCCTGGGATGCAAGCTTGAGCGCTTATTGCTGAACATATTTTATGCATAAAAATCTGCTTATTATCATGGGTGTGTAAAAGTGCAGATATTAAAAACATTTGTTTATAAAATCTGCATATGATTATAATACGTTTGAAAAAATGTTAGACCATACATTAATTAATTAGTACAAAATTTTTATTAAGCTATACACCGTTGTGTTGCAGGGAAATTCATTAGGAATTTATGCAACATTGAAAGCATGCAGCTGTGTGGCTCTTATTAGGAAACCTACAGAGAATCTTCATTAATGGTGTATATTGCGCTAAGATAAACACTGGACTATGATTGACAGATGGATGCTTTGGCAAGGCGAGCTACCTTGGGTGCCTTGCACACTACAAGTGTGAGTATGTCATTTACGAGACCATTTGACCCCAGTCTGTGACATTCTGTTAACCTCTGTCGTTCACTGCTTCTAGCACTATTTTGCGTCAGCAATTCCACCATAGTTACGTCAGACCATTGGCCAGCATCCTCTAATTTCTCAGTGAAGTCTCCGGCATTATCCTCATTCAACGAGATGAGCTGATGACAAAAGATAGCGCCCTGGCAACCATCCTCTATTGGTAATTGAACTTCTTGGCTCCCGATGAAGAAATAGTATGCTTCAGCGAAGGTGCTTGATTCTAGTAAGCATGATTGCAAATCACTTGGATTCCCAACAATTGCACAATCCAGGGCAGCATGGGTTCAGAGCAGGTCGATTCTGCCTCTCGCAACTGCTGGACCATTATGATATGGTCTTGGATGCATTGCATGCAGATGTAATATACACAGATTTTGCAAAAACCTTTGACAAGTGCGATCATGGAGTAAATGCGTGCTAAAAAAATAACTGGCAAAATGGGCAGATGGACCTTTAACTTTCTAACCAGTCGAACACAAAGAGTAGTGGCAGAGTTAAGTCGGAGGCTGCAACTGTGAAAAACTCTGTTCCACAAGGCACGGTCTCCCCCATCCTGTTCCTCATCCTCATACCAGACATAAACAGAAATGTAAATCATAGCACCGTATCATCCTTTGCAGACGATACTATCGGCATGAGAGTGTCATCCATTAAGGACACGGTAAATCTCTGAGCAAATATAAGTCAAGTTTTCCAATGGGCAACGGAAAACAATATGATGTTCAATGAACACAAATTTCAACTACTTCGTTATGGAAAACTGGAGGAAATAATAACTAGAACTGAGTATACTACAAACTCTAATCACATAATAGAGCGAAAAAGTAGTGTGAAGGACCTGGGAGTGTTAATGACAGAGGATCTCATCTTCAAGGACCAAAATAGTGCCATTATCCCATCTGCGAGGAAAATGATAGGATGGATAATGAGAACCTTCAAAACAAGGGATTCTATGCCAATGATGATCCTTTATAAATCACTTGTTCTCTCAAGGCTGGAATACTGCTGTACACTAACAGCTCCATTTAAGGCAGGTGAAATCGCAGATCTAGAGAATGTACAGAGAACCTTTATTGCACATATAAGTTCAGTCAGGCCCCTTAATAACTGGGAACCCCTGGAATCTCGACCTGTACTCGCTGGAGTGCAGACAAGAGAGATGCATCATACTCTACACATGAAAAATCCTCGAGGAACTGGTCCCAAATCTGCTCTCAGAAATCCCTCTCTACGAAAGCAAAAGGCTAGGCAGACGGTGCAAATATGCCCCCAATGAAAAGTAGGGACACCAATAATGCACTAAGAGAAAACACAGTAAGTGTCAGGGGCCCAAGACTGTTCAACAGCCTCCCAGCAGGCATAAGGGAAATTACCAATAGATCCCTGGCTGCCTTCAATAGGGAGATGAACAGATACCTAAAGTCAGTGTCCGATCAGCCGGGCTGTGGTCATCAGTAACAGCCTGATTGATCAGCCCCTGACCCACCGGGAAGCCTGATCATGAACTGGGCCACGGGGGCGTTAAACTCCGGAATACTCCATATATATATATATATATATATATATATATATATATATATATATATATATATATATATATTTTGTAGAATGACTTGGAGAGCGTATAAATCTGTAGGGAAGGAAGGCGGGGTAGGGGTCGTCCTAGAAAGGTTGGAGGGAAGGGGTAAAGGAGGTTTTGTGGGCGAGGGCTTGGACTTCCAGCAAGCATGTGTGAGCGTGTTAGATAGGAGTGAATGGAGACGAATGGTTTTGGGACATGACGATCTGTTGGAGTGTGAGCAGGGTAACATTTTGTGAAGGGATTCAGGGAAACCAGTTAATTTATTTAGTTGGACTTAAGTCCTGGAAATGGGAAGTACAATGCCTGCACTTTAAAGGAGGGGTCTGAGATAGTGACAGCTGGGAGGGACTTTTCTCAGCTGTCGTATCTGAGCTCCTCTGCAAAGACAGTGATTATGTATGAGTGTGGTGAAAGTGTTGAATGATGATGAAAGTATTTTCTTTTGGGGATTTTCTTTCTTTTTGGGTCACCCTGCCTCGGTGGGAGACGGCCGACTTGTTGAATATATATATATATATATATATATATATATATATATATATATATATATATATATATATATATATATATATATATATATATATATATATATATATATATATATATATATATATATATATATTAGTGTGTAAATTATTCGAGACAGGAGTAAATTTTGTGATTATCTCATAATATGTCTTAGAGTCCGTCTTAATTAATGTAGTTTGAGATCTTTTCTTTTCAGAAGAGTTTGCTACCGACTTCTAGCAACCATCCAACTGCGACTCTCGTCACTGCTACAACATCTGTTGTTCTGTAAAGCTATTCCTGCAAACGTACTCCATGAGTGAATGTGATTTCGGCAAATTCTTCCCTTCAGTTCATGATTACTGCTGAAATTCAAGATGGATGTTGCACCTAGGACGCGTGCAAGTATTGTAGCTCTTAGAAAACATACTGTTTTGAGTATCAGATCGCCAAAAATGTGAGCCTAGCAAAATCAACTGTTGGTCGGATTCTGAAGAGAGCTGATGGCACTTTGATTGTGGGGCACTGTGTCGAGTAAGATGCGAAAGAAAATGCAAGACAACACCTCACGATGACAAGGTTGGCAGAACTGCCAAAAAACAGGTAAAGAAGCAATTATTAACTGCTGGTATGAAGGAAAAACAGGTGCGGTGGGCACTCGATAATAAAGGATGGACTACTTACGAATGGGGAAAAGTTATATATTTTTAGATGAGGTGTATTTAGAAGTATATGGGTAAAGATCAGGGGTAGTGAAACGGAATGGACACTATATATATTGATCAATACAAGTGGTATTGATCAATAACAACACTGCGACTAGTCAAGGAGTCTAACCCATGCTGATTTGGCCTGCCTCATGGTGGGCGAAAACTCATGACGCCTTAATCTACGGGAACACACAATCCTTAAAGTTCGCCCACTATTAGGCAGGCCAAAGTAGCATGGGTTCGACTTCTTGACTAGTCGCAGTGTTGTTATTGATCAATACCACTTGTTCGTGGGTACAATAATATATATATATATATATATATATATATATATATATATATATATATATATATATATATATATATATATATTTATATATATGTGTGTGTGTCGTGCCGAATAGGTAAAACTGGTAAAATAGCAAGAACTCATTTAAAATTAAGTCTTTTCTATGTATATAGTCAAGACAATAAACAGTACATAGGGAGGTATCACCTATGGTGCTATTTGGGTGACCTTCCCTGCAGAGAAGAGCATAAGTTTCATGGAATGCATATATACATATTCATGAGTACTGTTGTATCGATAAATTTAATTGCATGTAGAACTGCAATATGTGGAAAAAACTTAATTTATGTTTCGGATCTTCTCCGACACAAATCGAGAACCCAAAATACAGCAGGCGTTCTCTCTTTCTCTAGATCACCACACTGAAGTCCTGGAAGAGAAAGGTGTCAACCCTTGGGTCTGGTGATTTCGATGAACCTGAAGATCAGCTCCACAAGGAAACCCATGGCATGTTTTCCCTTTTAGCCAAGGGTGTCTCCGATCCTATAGGGACGATGTGGTACTGGTGGGCCAAGTCCTTGTACTTGACGAGTTTGTGAAGTTTTTTGTGATCAGCAGCACCGCCCTGCTGACCAGCGTCTATTAGGACGTAGACGTCAGCCAGGGTAGATGCACGTAGATGCAAGTATAGACCCACACCAGCAGTCTTCCATTTTTTCAAGAATATAATGTGATCCCGTCAGAGCAGTTGGCAGGCTCATCTAGGGTTCTCTGTGGTAAAGATCATTGTCATCTCTCGGCTGAGCTGTGCTAGGCCGAGATGATGATGATCTCGTTGACTTCATTGTGGCCGAGATGATGATGATCTCGTTGACTTCATTGTGGCCGAAATGATGATGATCTCGTTGACTTCATTGTGGCCGAGATGATGATGATCTCGTTGACTTCATTGTGGCCGAGATGATGATGATCTCGTTGACTTCATTGTGGCCGAGATGATGATGATCTCGTTGACTTCATTGTGGCCGAGATGATGATGATCTCGTTGACTTCATTGTCTAACATGCCAACCTTTGAAACTTAAACAGTTCAAACCAGATAGACCGTACTGGCCAAATACCATTTTTGTCACAAATACACTTCTGCTTACTGTAAATTAGGGCAACAAGACAGAGGTCTACTGCAATATGAAATATCTGCTGGTCAAGACGTGCCCAGTCGCAGAGATGGGAACTGTTAGGAGAAAGCCACCCGAGTGGGGCGCACTCACTGCTAAAAGGCTAACTCAAACCTGCATCTCAAAATTTAGCCCTATTATCTTGTGGGGTGAGGTTTCAAATGCTTTTCTGCAGTTTAAGAAAATGCAATTTACCGATTCCTCCCTCTCCAGTTTCACTTCTGTTATAATGTCTTTGAAATCCAACAGGCTGATAAGACACGATTTGCCATCTCTGAACATATACTGGGTATTGTTTGTGGACCCACTTCTCTCTAGATGCTCTATTCTATCCTGATTATTTTCTTTATTACCAAGCAAGACATGTATGTCTTGCAAGGTTCGTCTTCTTTCTTAACTATGATAAATCATTCATTGCCTTCCAGATCTCTGGCAACTGTCCTATGTCCATTGACTTGTAGACTTTATACACAAATCAGATTTATTGGCTAAGAAATCTTATCTTACTTAAGCTCATTTCAAAGCCCAGCCCTATCCAAGGTGTGTGTGTACTCACCTAATTGTACTCACCTAATTATGGTTGCAGGGGTCGAGACTCAGCTCCTGGCCCCGCCTCTTTGCTGTCCGCTACTGGGTCTCTGCTCTCCCTGCTCCATGAGCTTTATCATACCTTGTCTTAAAACTATGTATGGTTCCCGCCTCCACTATATCGTTCGCAAGACTATTCCACTTCCTAACTACTCTATGGCTGAAGAAGTGCTTCCTAACATCCCTTTGACTCATCTGAGTCTTCAGCTTCCAGTTGTGTCCCCTTGTTTCTGTGTTCCCTCTCTGGAACATCCTGTCACTATCTACCTTGTCGATTCCCTGCAGTATTTTGTATGTCGTTATCATGTCTCCTCTAACCCTTCTGTCCTCCAGTGTTGTTAGTCCTATTTCCCTCAACCTTTCTTCATATGGCATTCCCCTGAGCTGTGGAACTAGCCTTGTCGCAAACCTTTGCACTTTCTCTAATTTCTTGACGTGCTTGACCAGGTGTGGGTTCCAGACTGGTGCTGCATACTCTAGTATGGGCCTGACGTACACGGTGTACGGTGTGTGTGTGTGTGTGTGTGTGTATGTGCGTGTATGTATGTGAGTGTGTGCATGTGTGTGCGTGTGTGTGTGTGAGTGTGTACTCACCTAGTTGTTCTCACCTAGTTGTGGTTGCAGTGGTCGAGTCATAGCTCCTGGCCCCGCCTCTTCACTGGCCGCTACTGGGTCACGCTCCCTGCTCCATGAGCTTTATCATACCTCTCCTTAAAGCTATGTATGGAACCTGCCTCCACTACATCGCTTCCCAAGCTATTCCACTTCCCGAACACTCTATGACTGAAGAAATACTTCCTAACATCCCTGTGTGTGTGTGTACTCACTCACCTAGTTGTGGTTGCAGGGGTCGAGTCATAGCTCCTGTGTGTCTGTGTGTGTGAGTGTGTGCATGTGTGTGCGGGTGTGTGTGATTGCATGTGTTCGTTCGTGCGGGCACACATGTGTGTGTTTCATATACAATAATAGTTATAATAAAAGCAACGCTCAGTTATGAAAATTGTTCATGCATGGTTTGGTGTTAATGAAATTTCAAGTTTCACTAGACATACTTTCATAATTTGCATATGTAAAAGCAGGGACAGAGATATTACCATGTAGAGTTTTATATTTAGATTATTGCACAGATTAAATCTTATTCGAACACTACAGTGACATTGTTTATCATATATGTATATATATATATATATATATATATATATATATATATATATATATATATATATATATATATATATATATATATATAGTATATATATATATATATATATATATATATATATATATATATAGTAAATATATATATATATATATATATATATATATATATATATATATATATATATATATATTGTTGGTAGACAGCAACCACACAGGGAGGTACTACCGTCCTGCCAAGTGACTGTGAAATGGGTTTCACTGTAGTTAGTGTGAAGTGGAAACCTGTAATTCTTTCACATGATGGAACGATCGCTGGTGTTTTTTTTTCTGTCTCATAAGCACGCGGGATAGCAGGTATGTGTTGCTACTTCCACTTACGCTTAGGACCTACTACACATGCATGTACACGCATATATATGTACACACACACTTGGGTTTTCTTATATTTTCTTAATAGTTCTTGTTCTCTTTATTTCCTCCTATCTCCATGGGGAAGTGCAAAAGAATTCTTCCTCCGTAAGCCATGTGTATCGTAAGAGGCCATTAAAATGCCGGGAGCAAGGGGCTAGTAACCCATTCTCCTGTATACATTACTAAATTTAAAAACAGAAACTTTCGTTTTTCTTTTTGAGTCACCCTGCATCGGTGGGATGCGGCCGGTTTGTTGAAAGATAATATGTATGTCTTCCCGAATATTTAAAACTTGCAATTTTTGCCTAAATAGCAACGCTCTTCTTGCCGAATAAGGCAAGCGAAAATCATTCTGAACCTAAGGAAAAAAATATATTTCATTGTGTTTGTTTATTATTAAATTATTGTAAACTTATCTAAAATATATTTAGATGGATTAGGCTAAATTAAATTGAGCTTGTTATAATAAGGTTAGGTAAGTTTACTAAGGTTTATTTGCTACAAAATTATTAATTTTTACATTTACATAAATGAAAAAAATTATCTTTATAAGTATAAGAGAAAATTTAAGAAAGGACTTAATTGTAAATAAGTTCTTGCTAATTGACCAATTTTACCTATTCGCCACAACAGAGTCTTGAACGATTTCTTACTGAGGTGCCGCTGCAGAATATGGGCGCCCATATGTTTCAATAGTTATTTGGTTGATGTGGGCCTTAGAAGATTATGTTCTCGGTATTATACTCACCCCAAGATCCTTTCCCTTGAGTGAAGTTTGCAGTCTTTGACCCCCTAGCTTGTACTCTGTCTGCGGTCTTCTTTGCTCTTCCCCAGTCTTCATGACTTTGCACATGGTGGGGTTAAACTCCAGGAGCCAGTTGATGGACCAGGCTTGCAGCCTATACAGATCTCTTTGTAGTCCTGCCTGATCCTTATCCGACTGAATTCTTCTCATTAGCTTCACATCGTCCGCAAACAGGGACACTTCTGAATCTATCCCATCCTTCATATATACCAGAAACAGCACCTGTCCTAGAACTGACCCCTATGGAACCCCGCTCGTCACAGGCGCCCACTCTGACACCTTGTCACTTACCATGACTCGTTGTTGCCTTCCTGTCAGGTATTCTCTTATCCACTGCTGTGCCTTTCCTGTTATACCTGCCTGATCCTTAGCTTTTGCACTAATCTCTTGAGTGGAATTGTGTCGAAAGCCTACTTACAGTCCAAAAAAATGCAGTCTACTCACCTCTATCTCTCTTGTCTTACTGCCTTCATCTTGTCGTAAAACTCCTGTAGATTTGTGACAAAGGATTCCCTTTTCCTGAAACCGTGCTGGTTGTGTATAAGCTCCTTCCTTTCCTGTCCACGGCTTTTCATACTATACATGTCAGTGACACTGATCTGTACTTTATTGATGCGTGTCTGAGACTACATTTGCTGTCTTCCATACCTCAAGTAGTCGCCCTGTTTCGATAGATGTGTTGAAGATTGTTGTTAGTGGCACACAGAGGCTCCCTGCTCCCTCTCTCAGGACTCGCCGCCTTTAAGGTATCTAGTTCGCTTAGCAGTCTCTTCCCCTCCTACTCTGTTGTGTGTATTGAGTCCAGCACTAGTTGGTGTACCCCACCATTCTGGATTTCCGGAGTCCTTTCTGTCTGCACTAAAAATACTTCTTTAAATCTCATGTTGAGCTCCACATTTCTTGTGATCTCCCCTCCTTCTTTCCTCAGCGTGATTACCTGGTCCTTGACTGTTGTTTTCCTCCTGATGTGGCTGCACAACAGCTTCAGGTCAGACTTGACTATCGATGCTATGTTATTTTCGTATTGCCGCTGGGCCTCCCTCCTTATCTATGCATATTCGTTTCTGGCTCTTCGACTAATCTTATTTTCCTGGATCCTTTGTCTTCTTTACTTTTTCCATTCTCTGGCACACTTAGTTTTGGTCTCTCTACACCTTTTGATAAACCAAGGGATCGTTCTGGTTTTTCCATTATTTCTGTTGCCCTTGGGTATGAATCTCTCTTCTGCCTCCTTGCATTTTGTTGTCATGTATTCCATCATTTCATTTACTGATTTTCCAAACAGTTCTCTTTCCCACTGAACCTCATGCAGGAAATTCCTCTTGCCTGTGTAGTCACCTTTTCTGTAGTTTGGCTTATTCTACCCTACTCTTCCTGCTTCCCTCTCCATTTGTAGCTCTACTATGTATTCGAAGCTCAGTACCACGTGATCACTAGCTCTGATGGGCCTTTCATATGTGATGTCCTCAATGTCTAAACTACTCAAGGTGAATATGAGGTCCAGTCTTGCTGGTTCATCCTCTCCTCTCTCTCTGGTAGTGTCCCTAACGTGTTGATGCATGAGGTTTTCCAGTACCACTACCATCATCTTATCCCTCCATGTTTCTGGACCCTTATGTGTTCCAGGTTTTCCCAGTCAATTTCCTTTTGATTGAAGTTACCCACAATAAGTAACTTTACCCTGCCCACATGGGCCCTTCTGGCCACTTCAGCTATTGTATCAACCATTGCTTTGTTGCTCTCATCATATTCTTGTCTTGGCCTCCTGCTATTCTGTGGTGGGTTATGCATCACTGCAATCACCACCTTGGGACCCCCAGTCTGAAGTGTTCCTATTATGTAGATCCTTGCTTACCCTCTGTCCCCTCCTTCCAACTCCTCAAAACTCTACTGGGTTTTGGTAAACAGTGCAACTCCTCCACCCCCTATATTCCCTCTATTTTTCCTCAGGATCTGATATCCAGTTGAAAAGATGACGTCTGTCATCATTCCTGTGAGCTTGGTTTCCGTGAGTGTTATGATGTCTGCTGAAGCCTCTGTCATGTGGGTGTGTGTGTATGTGTGTGCGTGTGATGTTTCCGGATGCTACTACATTTCCTGCTCCTCTTGTTCTCTTCAATACTTTGGAGAAACTGGCCTCTCTCTGACAGACATAAAGAACACAAAAAAAAGTGTTAGACTTGCCGACACAAACATTGCTTCTTTCTGTCATGTTAGAGATCACAGTCATCCTATTAACTAGTCCTCTGCCAAAACTGTCTACCCTTTTACTCCGTCTTGTTGAAGCATCCCTTATACACAACTTTCCTAATGTGAATCTTAGTCATGGCTTTGTCTCTGTAGATGCCTTCCTTTCCCATTACATTGGCAAATGTTCCAGACATCAGAATACTCGTGACTTGACTTGATCTTTATCTCCCCTCCTTACCTCTTCTACCTTCCTATATTTTCTTTTCCTTTCATTTCTTTTGGCTCGGTGGGTTCTGCCTCATGAGTTTTCCCCCTGTTTTTTTTGTCCTACCCTTGTGGGCCATTAGCTCTCCTGTAGTATTCCCTACTACTGCTGCTACTACTACTACTACTGCTACTACTACTACTACTACTAATTCTACTACTACTACTACTACTACTGCTGCTGCTGCTACTACTACTACTACTATTTTCTCGTTAATACTCCACACTCCTACTCTTGTCTCACTACCACTATTCCCTTCATATTGCCACTTCTCCCACTGTTTCACTACTTATATTACTTCTACTAACTATTAAGACTACTACTACTACCTCTACCACTACCTCTACCATTATACTATTACCTTCTCTCATTATTTTCCCCTCCCCGCCCTAATATCGTATATACACTGGTGTCCTTCCCTTCGCGCTTCTGTGTGACAAGTTAATGGTCGAAGTTGGACCGAAACGTTGCCATAAGTTTCATTCTCTTACGTGAGGATTATTTATGTATTTTTGTTTCATTTCCAAACTTAATTATATGTGAAGGACGGTTTAAATTCTGCACGATATTTCGCGGTCAAGTCAACAAGCATCTGTGGTGAAGACTTCATGTTATAATTGTCAGGGATCTTGAGAACAGTGTCAAAATCTTCAGGTTCAAATCATTCGAAGTCCCATAACACCCGTTCATATTCACATCAATGGTGTCTCTTAAGCTATACCTCGCTGGTTCAAAGACCAAGGCAATTACCAGCTGGCTGGACCGCTGGCTGGACCGCTGGACCGCTGGCTGGACCACTGGACCACTCCCTCCTGCCGTTGAGACCTCACGCCTCATACGTATACGCTTACAAATGAAACATTCTCTTAGCAAGTTTCCATTTTGCTACAGTGCCTCGTTTTTCGTTATTTTTTTTCTATCTCAAAACCACTTATTCCCACCCCCAGTGTTCCTTTTATCAGCATTATCTAATCAGTTACCTAACCCGTGGGATGCCATCGTATGCATCAATATTATTATTATTATTATTATTATTATTATTATTATTATTATTATTATTTACATGTATGAAGCGCTAAGCCCTTGGGGGTCACACAGCGCTTGGGGAATGATGCAAAGAGGTCATCTCCTGTCTGAATAATCCAAATGATTAGTGCTTAAAATATCGTTGAATCGCCTGAGACGTTTCTCTCATTTGTTATATATGCGTTTAATCTTTTTAAAGCCGATATCCTCAAGCTGTTATTCCAAAGTTGCTATTTCCATAGCTGTTATTCCAAAACTGGTACTCCCAAGGTGTTATTCCAAAGCTGTTATTCCAAAGATGTTATTCCCAAGGTGTTATTCCCAAGCTGTTATTCCAAAGCTGTTATTCCAAAGCTGTTATTCCAAAGCTGTTATTCCCAAGCTGTTATTCCAAAGCTGTTATTCCCAAGATGTTATTCCCAAGCTGTTATTCCCAAGCTGTTATTCCAAAGCTGTTATTCCAAAGCTGTTATTCCAAAGATGTTATTCCCAAGCTGTTATTCCCGAGCTGTTATTCCAAAGATGTTATTCCCAAGCTGTTATTCCCAAGCTGTTATTCCAAAGCTGTTATTCCCAAGCTGTTATTCCAAAGATGTTATTCCAAAGCTGTTATTCCAAAGCTGTTATTCCCGAGCTGTTATTCTAAAGGTGCTATTCCAAAAACTTTTATTCGAAAGCTGTCATATTCTAAATCTTTTATTCCAAATCTTTTATTCCTAAGCTGTTATTTCAAACCTTTTATTCCAAAACTTTTGTTCGAATGCTTTTACTCGAAATTTGTTATTCGAAAGCTTTGATTTCAAAGCTTTTATTCCAAGGCTTTTATTTCAAATATTTTATTCCAAAGCTGTTATTCCAAAGCTGTTACTTCAAAGCTGATATTCCAAAGCTGATATTCTAAAGTTGCTATTCCAAAGCTGTTATTCCAAAGCTAATATTCCAAATCTTTTATGCCAAAGCTGTTATTCCAAAGAATTTATTCCAAACTTTTATCCCAAAACTTGTATTCCAAAGCAGTTATTCCAAAGCTTTTATCCCAAAGCTTGTATTTCAAGGCTGTTATTCAAAAGACACATTTTATTTGCAACCTTTCACTTGGAGACAAAGTTAGCAGAGGTCAGCGGTCACGGAGAGTCAACCGTCCTGAGGTAAGTGTACCAGTGTACCAGGGTACCAGTGTACCAGTGTACCAGGGTACCAGTGTACCAGTGTACCAGGGGAATTTGGAAAGAGTGTCATGGTGTGTAACATGACTTGCACTGTAAACTTTGCCAGGCGTTTTAGCTCAGTGTGGTGAAAAATAATGTCTTGCTTCTGGAGAAGAAAAAAAAATCAGATATTGAATAAGTGTAACAACGAGTGTGACTTGGTGGGGCTCTTGAAGCAAACCACGTTAGCAGTAACGAAGGGAAGGTTGTTAGCAGTGGTAAATGTGAAGTAGTTAGCAGTAAAGGGAGAGGGACAAGATTGTGGGAGGTAAAGGAAGTTGATTTGAAAGCAGGAAATCGCTTTTTTGTACTACAGGATGAATGCTTAGTGATATAAGACAAGGATACTATTAAACCTCAACTAATGAGGGCAATAATATTCTCATTTGTCTGAAGCTGGTTTTGATGAGATAGCCGGCAAGGTGGATAATATCATGTCAGGTAATGGAAACAAACAAATCTGTCTCAAATCTGCATGAAATTATATTGGAAAGGGCAAGAGAGAGAGAGAGAGAGAGAGAGAGAGAGAGAGAGAGAGAGAGAGAGAGAGAGAGAGAGAGAGAGAGAGAGAGAGAGAGAGAGAGAGAGAGAGAGAGAGAGAGAGAGAGAGAGAGAGAGGAGCTGCTAGTCATGTATAGGACAGCTATTGATTTACTTAGGTCCGGGGTAGAAATCCTTATTAAATGTAACATTTTGCCTAGGAAAGGATTCAACAATGCATGAATGTCTAGGGCAATTGGTGTATGGACAAATACAGCATTGCCCTTGCAATCCCAGTCATTGACGACTGGAATAATTTCTATCATATATGCAGTGGATGGGGTGCATCTCTCTGAGGCACGCGTGACAGATTTAACTAACGCTGTCGAAGGAACCATAGCTAAATTGTAAAGATTTTCTACTGACAGAAGACAAAAGGTATGGTGAATGTGGGAAACAAAAGAATTGCAGCACTAGGGAAAGAACGAGTAAAATTTGCGTAGGAAATGGTCAAAAGTGCAGTGGAAGGTAGCGAGTGACTCCCTTAAAGTCTACTGCAGGAATAAGGCAGACAAACTAAAATTAATTGCATTTGCATGAAGCATAGATATTACTGCAATAACTGAGACTTGCTTCAGTTTGAAAGATAGAGACTTACCTGCTGAATGACACATACAAGGCAATAAATATTCTACACTGATAGAGTCAACAGGAAAGAAGGCGGAGTGGCGATATTTATTGAAGAAAATTTTAACTGTTGCACCAGACAAGTTGTAACAGTGGAAGGGACGGACACTGAATCTCTTTGTCTACAGTTTCTCCAGATACGCGAAAAGTTAATCTGGGTATGATTTACTGACCGCCAAACCTAAATAGTGAAGACTGTAATCTTTTATGGGGCGTAATTACTTAGGTGTATCTACAAGTTTTGCGTCTTCCTTCTCCAAGTTCCTCAAATGTACCTACATTGGATACCTCACTCCAGGATTGCTTTTTAAAGCATTTTGTGACAGAGCCAACAAGAGGAAATAACCTGCTTCACTTTGTTCTGGCAAACACGGAAACTGTAAATAATAAACCTGATATTAATACAGAACTTGGAGAAAGTGATGACAAATTACTAATTTTCAGTATTTCGTGGAATTTCCTTGATAGCTAAATCCAAGTCAAAGGTCCCTAATTTCTGTGCAGGGAGATTAGGTGGCTAATAAATTATCTTAACAGAGTAGACTGGGGTAACCTGAATAGGAATTATTGTGTGGACCAGAGAGGTGTAAACGCTTTGCAATAAAACTTTTTTCTCAAAGCGTCGTGCAAGCTGCTCAAGCAACATGTATTCCAAATACAGACATTACATAAAACAATAATGCCCCTAAAATGGGTCATACATCTTAGAGATCAAAAAAAATTTAAAAGGTGATTCAAAGGAGGAGACGAACACACATGTAACCAATATTTTCAAATAAAGAAAAAAATCAAAAGAGAAATAAAGCCAGAAGAGATTATGAAATTAAAGTTGCAAGGAAATCAAACTCCAAAACAAAGAATTTTTCAGGTATATATGAATAAGATTAGGGAAAAGACAGGCTCACTTAAAACTAACTCAGATCGAGCTTATTGTCAGTGACATAGAAATGTGCATAGACTTTAACACTTATTACTTCTCTGGTTTTACACAGGACGATGCAAGCAAAATTATCTAAATCAATAATTATATGGGTCAGGACGAAGGTAAGTCATGTAAGATCAAAATCAACAGTGATATGGTTCTCGAGTAAATAGGTAGATGTAAACCAACCAGTTTAAAGTATCATGATTTCTGAAGGAATGTAGGAACTTAGCAAACATTTGCTAGTCATATCATATCACTACAGATGAGCATCGCACCGGTTAAGTGGAAAATGGTAAAAATGATACCCACTTAAAAAGTGGAAGATAGTGCTTAGCTTCTATTTATACCAATCAGCCTATCCTCAATTATAGGAAAATTATTATGTAAATGATTTAGAAAACTGACAAGTTAATGGGAAAAATGATGGAATCAATAGTTGAAGAGACCATTAGAAGCCATCTTGAAATATATAAATTGATCAGTAAGTCTCAGCACGATTTTCAATGGGAAGTTCTTGACTTAAGAAAGGGATAAGAACGGAGGAACACTGCAGTAGGCCTACTGGCCCATGCCGACCCAACTCACACCCACCCACACCGCCCCACATACATGTACCTATTTTTTAAGCAGCCCAATGCTATGCTACGTGTGAGTTCGCATCGCTCATCCACAACACTAGTGCCTAACTAGTGATTTCCTAAATCCTTTCTCAATCTTAATTTGTCTAACTTGAATCCATTACTGCGAGTCCTGTCCTGGGTAGATATTTTCAGCACGTTTTTTTTTTTATATCCACTTTATTTATTCCGGTTTTCCATTTGTACATTTCACTCATTTCTTCCCCAATTCTAGTGGTTTTGATACTCTAATATAATCAAGGTTTCCAACAGTAAACATATAAGAAGCAAAAAATATATTTGCACTTTTTGCCATATTTTCTTCACATAAACTGTCACTGCTCCCTTATGGGTCCAACACAATTCTTGAAAACCTTTTTTTTTTTTTTTTTTAAGTTTCTTATGTAACTAGAAATCTCCAGGATTTCATATGCTGTTGTCAGGAATTCATAACTTAAAACTTGTTTTGTTTTTCTGGAAATTCATGTATGAGACTGTGTACTGTGTCCGTGTTTTATAAATTTGAGTTTGTTAATTGTTTCGTTACAACTTAGATAATAGATTGTCAACACATTTGACTATTTTAAAGGTAGTTATTTTTTTTACAGCACATGTTTGCTTTCTTGTGTATGTCTGTATTGGAAAAAAAACTGATGATAGAGCCTTGAGTTCCAGTTTTCACCAAATAAAGTTTTTAAAAATCCTCATTCAAAGATAAATTTAAATCACGTCCACGTTCATGCTGAGTGGACGTGGGGAAAATATTTTTGGGTCATTTTCCACGTTGATAAGCCTTTATGTTATGGTTGGTCGTTGTAAATAGATAATTTAGACTATCTTTGTAATTGATATTCATGTTGATTATGCTATGTTGTTTGGAAAATACGAAGCCATTAGTGAAGACTATTTAGAGGTTATATTGCATCAGCTTTGTTATATAATTATGAACTCGGGGGTCGAATGTCAGCTCCTGGTCCTGCTTGTTAACCTCTTACTACTAGTTTCACAAGTTTTCTACCTTGGGGGGGGTTCCCCTTTCCGTATCCATCCTTAAAGCTGTGTACGGTATTTGATGGTCAGAAAAACACCCGCGTTCTACTCGGTGGCTTTAAATAAGCCACCGAAATTTGACATCATGAATTAAAATTAATGGTACACATTTTTTATATGTTTAGAGAGAAGAATAACAATACTGAATAAAAAAAAATTCTATTATCTTTCTAAATGAGACATTTTGGAAGTGCCTTAACAGCCAACATTGAAAATAAAAATATTTATTTCCTTGTTAAGCTTACAATGTGTGGTTTACATATTATATAATATTAATTGCAAAAAAGGTCAATAGCATGCATAGTAGGCATTCATAGGCATGCATAGGCATGCATAGGCATGCATGCCTACTACTTTCCTCACACCACGAGAGTACACGAAGACTTGGCTGGAGGCTACAAGAACTCACTGTAATAAATTATAGGACTTAATAGCCACAAGCAATAAGACAGAAGATGCAGGACTGGCTTTTGTTGGGACAAAGTTTCGTTTGGTGTGGCTCGAAACGTTGCTAAGCAATTTATATAATACCTACACTTATGGCAATGGTAAAGGAAGAACCGAAACGTCGTTTTTGCTTTCTTTTCTTGAAGTGTTTCGGTATAGTCACTGTGACTTGTATCTCCAGCATGGTGGGCGAAACATCTCAATAAAATACCATAACCAGCATATTGTGTCTTACTAATATACTTACTGGTATATATATAATACATTTAAGATTTGTGCTACCACTTGTTTTGTGCTACTTCTCTCAGGTACTCCCGATTTAATCTCATTCTCTCCTCTTATTCACTCCTGACCCCGTGGCCTGGCTGGCAAAGCTCTCGCTTCACACGCAGAGGGCCCGGGTTCGATTCCCGGCGGGGTGGAAACATTTCGACGCGTTTCCTTACACCTCTTGTCCTGTTCACCTAGCAGCAAATAGGTACCTGGGTGTTAGTCGACTGGTGTGGGTCGCACCCTGAGGACAAAATTGAGGACCCCAATGGAAATAAGACAGACAGTCCTTGTTGACGCACTGCCTTTCTTGGATTATCCTGGGTGGCTAACCCTCCGGGGTTAAAATTCGAACGGAATCTTATCTTATCCACTGAAATTCTCCCACTACCTACGTACATCCAGCTTGTGGTCTTCACAACGATGCCCACAGGCGATGGTGATTTTTCACACCATGTGGGATAGCTGTGACCAGGCGGGTGTAACAAGCTGAAAAATCAACACTTGGAAACGCTGTCGTGCTGACCTGGGCACCAGAAATAAAGCGGAAGTATTGTTCCTTCAAGAAGGTTATCACCTGAAACTCAGGTGGATTTCTTATCTTTTCGGTCACGCTGTTCTCTGGCATCAAATTTCTCTTGTCTCAACATGAACCCTGACATCAAATTTCTGTTGTTTAAGCCATGCGTGTTGTAAGAGGCGACTAAAATGCCGGGAGCAAGGGACTAGTAACCCCTTCTCCTGTATACATTACTAAATTTAAAAAGAGAAACTTTTGTTTTTCTTTTTGGGTCACCCTGCCTTGGTGGGATACGGCCGGTTTGTTAAATTAAATAGCTTAGCTCATTCTATAAATTTTACTGTTGAATTCGAAGTAAATAACTCATTGCCCTTCCTAGATGTTTTTATTATTAAGGGTAACATTGATTTTAAATTTAAAATTTACAGAAAACCTACAAATAATTGTTCCTATGTACACTATTACTCTTCACATCAAGATAGAGTTAAAGTGTCGGTTTTTTCTTCAATGTTTTTGAGAGCTTTACGTATTTGTAGTCCAGAGTTCATAGATGAAGAAATCTCTAAAATTTATGAAATAGCTAATGATTTAAAATACCCAAGAAACATAATTGATAAATCTTTTAAAATAGCTAGGAATACTTTTACAATCCAAAAGGGACAACCAACCTTATTCAACCAAAAATATGTTGGTTCTCCTTACCATGAAAACTTGGTTGATATGCCTTCCTTTCTTAAGAATTTTAATATCAAAGTTGTATTTAAAAATCTTGATACAGTAAAAGACTTTTGATAAAAAATTCCCCCAAAATGCTGACGGATGTGTCTATAAGATTCCTGTAAAATATGCGATAAAGTTTATTATGGTCAAACTGGTAAAAGTCTTGAACTAAGATTAAAACAACATAAATATAGCATTAGAACTGGACAAGATTCTAATGCTCTATTTATTCATGTGAAGATTTTAACCATTCAATTGATTTTCAAAATGCTGAGAAGGTTGTATCAAGCAAGTCCATGGTTGAGAGAAATATAATAGAATCATGTTTCATTAAAAGCAGTTTTGAAAATAATATGAATATTTCTTTTGGTTTATATAAATTGGATTCATTTATAATTAATAAAATTTGGGAAGAATTTAATGATAAATTGGACTAATCTTAATTCTTGGGAAGAGTTTCAGGTCCTTTCTTATGTTCCTCTTCACAGAGTCGTGAGATGTTACGCTACTGTGAGGTGTAGTCTTTGTTAGTGTGATGTGACTGTGAGGTGTAGTCTCGCCCCATATATAAGCCCTTCTTGTCATGTTTCCTGTTATAGTTCCTTGATAATGTGAGTAGTCACGAAAGCGCTTGGAATTCTTCTATTTTTTCATAGTGGTTTTCTTGCATATATATATATATATATATATATATATATATATATATATATATATATATATATATATATATATATATATATATATTATTGTAACCACGAACGAGTGGTATTGATCAATAACTAAACTGCACTATCCAGGGTTCGAACCCATGATGCTTTGGCCCGCCTCATGGTGAGCGAAAACTCATGACGCCTTAGACCACTGAACCACACAATCCTTAAGAGTTTTCGCTCACCATGAGGCGGGCCAAAGCATCATGTGTTCGACCCTGGCTACTGCAGTGTAGTTATATATATATATATATATATATATATATATATATATATATATATATATATATATATATATATATATATATATATATATATATATATATATATATATATATATACATATATATATTATATATATATATACATATATATATATATATATATATATATATATATATATATATATATATATATATATATATATATATATATATATATATATATATATATATACCAACCTATGTCTAGAACAAATTAACTCTGTGGCATTCGAGGTATGCTCAAGGCATATTCCTTAAAGAAAAAGGAGTAGATGTAAACTAGAAAGAGAAAGTCACTCCCTATACAGGCGAAGGCAAAGAATAACAGAGCGGCTAAAAGAAGCCAATATATCTGCAATACGTAGGGAGACACTGGTCAGAGAAATAGCAAACATTGAACTAAAACTAAGGAATTATACAGGAGTCAAGAAACGCAGGAAGAACTAAAAGTCATATATGAAATTGAAAGAAACCCAAAGTATTTATTTTCTTATGCCAAATCAAAGTCGAGAACAACATACAGTATTGGGGCCCCACTTAAACAAGATGGGTCCTACACAGATGACAGCAAGGAAATGAGTGAGCTACGTCCCAATATGATTGTTTTTAGCGAGCCGCTAACCAGACTGAGAGTCGAAGACCTAAATTAATTTTTTGAGACGCAGAATTTGGTAGACACATACCTATCTGATATTATCCTGACGCCAAATGACTTCGAAAGGCGATAAATGACATGCCCATGCACTCTGCCCCAGGCCCAGACTCATGGAACTCCGTGTTCATCAAGAACTGCAAGAAACCCTATCACGTGGTTTTAACATCCTTTGGAGAGGGAACGTGGACACAGGGGTCGTCCCACAGCTGCTAAAAACAACAGACATACACACCACTCCACGAAGGGGGCAGTAAAGCAATAGCAAAGAACTACAGACCGATAACGCTAACGTCCCACATCATAAAAATCTTTGAAAGGGTTCTAAGAAACAAGATCGCCACTCATCTAGATACCCATCAGTTACACAACCCAGGGCAGCATGGGTTTAGAGCAGGTCGATCCTGCCTGTTCCAACTACTGGACCACTATGACAAGGTTCTGGATGCTTTAGAAGACAAACAGAATGCAGATGTAATATACACAGACTTTGCAAAAGCCTTTGACAAGTGTGACCATGGTGTAATAGCGCACAAAATGCGAGATAAAGGAATAACAGGAAAAGTTGGTAGATGGATCTACAGTTTGCTAACAAATAGAACACAAAGAGCAGTAGTTAACAGAGTAAAGTCTGAGGCGGCTACGGTGAAAAGCTCTGTTCCCCAAGGCACAGTACTTGCTCCCATCTTGTTCCTCATCCTCATATCTAACATAGACAGGGATATAACCTACAGCGCCGTGTCTTCCTTTGCAGATTACACCTTAATTTGCATGACAGTGTCCTCCATTGAAGACACCGCAAGACTCCAGCCGGACATCAATCAAATCTTTAAATTTGCAGCAGAAAACAATATGAAGTTCAATGATGAGAAATTTCAATTACTTCTATATGGAAAACGTGAGGAAATTAAAACTACATCGGAGTATAAAACAAATTCCAACCACACAATAGAGCGAAAAACTAATGTAAAAGACCTGGGAGTGATCATGTCAGAAAATCTCACCTTCAAAAACAATAACATTGTATCAATCGCATCTGCTAGGAAAATGACAGGATGGATAATGAGAACCTTCAAAACTAGGGATACCAAGCTAATGATGACACTCTTCAGGTCGCTTGTTCTATCTAGGCTGGAATATTGCTGCACACTAACTGCACCTTTCAAGGCAGGTGAAATTACTGACCTAGAAAATGTTCAAAGAACCTTCACAGCACACATAACTGCGGTAAAAAACCTCAATTATTAGGAACGCTTGAAGTTCCTAAACCTGCACACCCTAGAACGCAGGAGGGAGAGATACATGATTATATACACTTGGGAAATTCTAGAGGAATTAATACCGAACTTGCACACGAAAATCACTCCATGTGAAAGCAAAAGACTCAGCAGACGATGCAACATCCCCAAATGAAAAGCAGAGGTGCCCCTAGCATGATACGAGACAACACAATGAGCGTCAGGGGCCCGAGACTATTCAACTGCCTCCCAGCATACATAATGGGGATTACTAATAGACCCCTGGCTGTCTTCAACCAGGCACTGGACAGGAACCTAAAGTCAGTACCTGACCAGCCGGGCTGTGGTTCGTACGTCGGGTTGCGTGCGGCCAACAGTAACAGCCTGGTTGATCAGGCGCTGATCCACCATGAGGCTTAGTCACAGACCGGGCCGCGGGGGCGTTGACCCCCGGAGCCCCTCTCCAGGTAAATATTATGTGATCGGCTTCTCTAGCAAAATGATCGTTGTCGAACGAACAAAGTCGACCAACTTGGCTTAATTAACAAGGCACATGCTGAGATGCAGCTCTCGGTGTAAATAGTGGAACCTACACTGAGATATATGCTGAGAGACTCCTTACGGAGTATGTAGAGGCACATACACTGAGAGACAATAATTTTAGTCATATGATAACCCACAGCTGGAGCTTTAGTCATCTGACCGAGGACTTCCGCTGGCTTACCGGTCCACCTCTTTAAAAATCATGGTTATGATTATAACCATTAGGAGTAATTAATGACAAGAAGTAGTGGTAAGACTCCTAGTGATAAATGATTATGAATACCGACAAGTTGAAGAATGAGACACTTATGCAGCATATGGGAATCTTTATTGAGGAAATGTTTTGCCACACAGTGGCTTCATCAGTCCAAATACAAATATGAAAGGTGCAAGGCTAGGAGGAGTTTGAGAAAATTAGTCCCTCAGCATGGAATCAATGTGTCAAGGCCATCAATCTTGAAGAAAGTACAGCATATGGTCGGAGAAGTGGTTTATATACTGTAGTCAGGTGAGTCGAAGTAGGAGGAGGCGCAGTCACAGTGGAACCATCCACTAGTAGGTAGGTCTTCGTCCATAGCTTGGACAAGTGTTGAAGAATGCCTTGTATCATCATGGGATCTTAATTCATACAAGGAAAGCTGTGTATATTGTGTCTTTTTGTTATTTATGCTCTGAGAGATTACCTTGATCTCTGTTTTTAAAATTAAGTTATTTTTGACGGGTGGTGTATACGTATTATGAAGCCTCGATAACCTTCCAGCAGTCCACAGGATCAGATATTTACGAACCAACGAGCCACGACATAACTAATGCTCCTCATAAGGATGCAAAACACTATATTAATATAACAACAATAATCAAAGCCTTATAATGGATCATTGTGTTGTCACTAGATACATCCACAAGTCAAGAGAGAAAGAAGGCTTATATTGTTCAGCCGAATTGAATATATCAGCAATGTGCTGTTACCTTACTCTATATCATAGTTACGTACAGGGAACAAAAGCTAGCAATATTTCCCAGTCGTATTATATCACACAGGATGAATTTCAGGCATAGCGTTGACATCTGTCAGTCTGAGATAGGAGATTTCATTGGGGCTATGAGGATATTGCCGGGTATTCCATTCAGGGTCCAGCAGCTACGGGAGTTTCAAAGGCTGCGTTTCAGCACAGATGGAATTACTGTTACTTAGGAATTACCATCTCTCAGGATATCTTATCCCGTTCACAGGAGAAATGAATTTTGCATGAAGATATTTCCATTATCGTAGATGATGGAGAGAGAAATTAAAGAGGAGAGGAAATAATTTTGGACTACATTATGAGTGTAAGAATGAGCACATTCATCAATACGGCACCAATGCAGATTTATTGTTGCAGTAGACTTTCGACATCTTAAAACTACATTATAAGACTAAGATTACATACTTTCACCATCCTGATGATAACCGGTCTGAACATAAGGAAGCTCTCACTTGTACCAAGCAACATTCACTGAAGGCAGAGCCAAACTGCATTACTGAACATTAATTTATAACACATACATGCACTCATATAAATACACATATACATAATGGGATGAGTACACATTCATGCATAATTAAAGACACTTAAACATGCATATGCATTCCCAATGCACAGTACTGTCAGCACTCATGCACGGAACATCTGCTGATGGTAAAACATGCACATGTATTAGACAAGTGTGTGGGAATAAATATTTATTATCTATACAAGAGCATGATAATACATCCAACACGTCAGTAATAGATATCCCCATTGTTGACATTAATTTGTATATGTATATACAGCATGGAATTTTTGACAAACACATGTATCCATCCAACATTTCACACACACACACACACACACACACACACACACACACACACGAAACATTTCGAAGCGTTTCGTACACACACACACACACACACACATATAAAACAGGCCTAGTGTCTAATCGACATGTGCCAAGGACAAATTGGTAACTAACACACACGAGCGCGCGCAAAGGTTTGCAACAAGACTAGTCCCAGACCTAAGGGGATTGTCCTACGAAGAAAGGTTAAGGGAAATCGGCCTGACGACACTAGAGGACAGGAGGGTTAGGGAAGACATGATAACGACATATAAAATACTGCGAGGAATAGATAAGGTGGACAGAGACAGGATGTTCCAGAGAGGGGACACAGAAACAAGGGGTCACAATTGGAAGTTGAAGATTCCTATGAGTCAAAGGGATGTTAGGAAGTATTTCTTCAGTCATAGAGTTGTCAGGAAGTGGAATAGCCTAGAAAGTGACGTAGTGGAGGCAGGAACCATACATAGAGAGAGAGAAGCCAGGGGCCAGGAGCTATGAATCGACCCCTGCAACCACAAATAGGTGCGTACACCACATACACACACAGATTGGACACAGCAGCAAAGGGTCACATTGGAAGCTGAAGACTCAGATGAGTCACAGGGATGTTAGGAAGTATTTCTTCAGTCACAGAGTTGTCAGGAAGTGGAATAGTCTGCAGATTGCTGTAGTGAAGGCAGGATCCATTCATAGCTTTAAGAAGAGGTATGATAAATTTAATGGAGCAGGGAGAATGAACCTAGTAGCGACCAGCGAAGAGGCGGGACCAGGAGCTATGGCTCAACCCCTGCAACCACAATTATGTGAATTAAGTGAGTACACACCCACATGTGTGTGTACTCACCAGATTCACCTGATCATTGCACGTTTTGCAACATCACACAGAGAGTAGTCTGTGATCACTACATGTGCTGCAACACTACACAGACAGTAGTGTGTGATCACTACATGTGCTGCAACACTACACAGACAGTAGTGTGTGATCACTACATGTGCTGCAACACTACACAGACAGTAGTGTGTGATCACTACATGTGCTGCAACACTACACAGACAGTAGTGTGTGATCACTACATGTGCTGCAACACTACACAGACAGTAGTGTGTGATCACTACATGTGCTGCAACACTACACAGACAGTAGTGTGTGATCACTTGGAGTGCCAGATAAAATTGTAACAGAGACCTCTAATTTAATTATGTATTGAAAGTGATTTAGTGATAGGCCAAACTTATATTAATAAAAACAGGATAAGTTTAAGTGGTATAATATAGTACGTAATGACAAGTTTGCCAGACTGTGTAACTATATTGGTTGATAAAAGATTGATGGGTAGACTTATGGATATGATTTTTTTGGAGTAGCGACAGATACGTCAGATCATTATTTAGTGGAAACTACAGATAGAGTAAAAGGCAATATCAGTACTAGAATAATAAGAGTCGGTGGGTAAGATAGAAGTAAAAGTGAACAAAGACCTATAGTTGGAGATTAAAGAGTAAAGATAATGATGAGGAGGTCAAAGAGGTATGTGGTGGAGTGTACAACAGAAGTTTGTTCTTATGAGAGGGTGGGGAGAGGAATGGTAATTGAAGTCATGGCATAAAGAGGAATGATAGGTGAAGTCATGACACAAAGTGGAATGATAGGTGAAGTCATGACATAAAGAGGGTGGTAAGGAAGAAAAGGTAAGCATATGAAATGTTTCAGTAATGTAAAAAAGATATACGAGAAAGAAAATGAGTGGGGAGAGAGTACAAAATACTAAGAAACAGATTTCTGGAGAGAGATTAAAAAGTTTAGAAAGTCTGGGTAGTAAATGGACTTGACAGTTGAAAATGAAAGTTTGGAAATGTTAGACGAGGAAGGAGTGATACTGTAAACTTAGACACGTCATGTGTTAGGAACTTTTACTGAAGAAACGTTTAATCTTGAATGGCTTCTTATGCATAGAATGAGTTAGCCATTCCAGACTAAATGTTTCCTCAATAGATTATCCTAATCTAAGGTATAGTACCATCCCCCCAGGATGCGATCCACTACATTCGACTAACACCCAGGTACCTACTTACTGCTAAGTTAGCAAAGGGCAGCAGGTGTAAAGAAACAGGTCCAAAGTTTCCACTTAAGCCGCGGATCAAGCCACGGACACAAGAACATGGGTTAGTAGGGTTATTGAAGCTTAGGCCCATACTTAGGTTACTGCTAAGTATGGGCCAGTAGACCTGCTGCAGTGTTCCTCCCTTAGTGTGTTCATGTGTGTGTTTTATTCTACCATCTCTTACCCAGGACTGGAAGTGCCCTGCGCCTCCAGGACCCACCTGCACCTCTCTCAGCTCACATGCTTGCTTATTCAACCTGCACACTGTGTCGTCCTTCCCCTCAGACTAACACTAAGCTAGTTTTTACTATTTTTTTATTTATCGTATTATTGTAAAATTTTAATATTTTAATATGGAAAGTGAAGCGATGGAATGAAAGGAAAGTTTTTTACGGAGATCTGGAAGTGCAACATCACGTAGAGTAACCGTGATCACCGCATCATGTGTTGCAACATCACGTAGAGTACACCATGATCACCGCATCATGTGTTGCAGCATCACGTAGAGTAACCGTGATCACCGCATCATGTGTTGCAGCATCACGTAGAGTACACCGTGATCACCGCATCATGTGTTGCAGCACCACGTAGAGTACACCGTGATCACCGCATCATGTGTTGCAGTATCACGTAGAGAGTACACCATGATCACCGCATCATGTGTTGCAGCATCACGTAGAGAGTACACCATGATCACCGCATCATGTGTTGCAGCACCACGTAGAGAGTACACCATGATCACCGCATCATGTGTTGCAATATCACGTAGAGAGTACACCGTGATCACCGCATCATGTGTTGCAACATCACGTAGAGAGTACACATTGATCACCGCATCATGTGTTGCAACATCACGTAGAGAGTACACATTGATCACCGCATCATGTGTTGCAACATCACGTAGAGAGTACACACTGATCACCGCATCATGTATTGCAACATCACGTAGAGAGTACACCGTGACCACCGCATCATGTGTTGCAGCATCACGTGGAGAGTACACCATGATCACCGCATCATGTGTTGCAGCATCACGTGGAGAGTACACCATGATCACCGCATCATGTGTTGCAACATCACGTAGAGAGTACACCGTGATCACCGCATCATGTGTTGCAACATCACGTAGAGAGTACACCATGATCACCGCATCATGTGTTGCAGCATCACGTAGAGAGTACACCATGATCACCGCATCATGTGTTGCAATATCACGTAGAGAGTACACCGTGATCACCGCATGCTGTGTTGCAATATCACGTAGAGAGTACACTGTGATCACCGCATCATGTGTTGCAGCATCACGTAGAGAGTACACCATGATCACCGCATCATGTGTTGCAGCACCACGTAGAGAGTACACCATGATCACCGCATCATGTGTTGCAGCATCACGTAGAGAGTACACCGTGATCACCGCATGCTGTGTTGCAGCATCACGTAGAGAGTACACCGTGATCACCGCATGCTGTGTTGCAATATCACGTAGAGAGTACACTGTGATCACCGTATCAAATGTTGCAACACCACATAGAGAGTAAGTAGTTTGTGATCATTGCTCGTTTTGCAACATCACACATGTGATCACAATATGTGTTGCAACACCACACACAGTAGTGTGTCATCACTACATATGTTGCAACACTACACTGACAGTAGTATGTGATCACTACATGTGTTGCAACACTACACAGACAGTAGTGTGTGATCACTACATGTGTTGCAACACCACGTAGAAAATACGGTCCATGTGGTATGCGTATTAAAGTGTGCCAGTGTAAGTGGTATATATAGTAAAATCTACCTGTCTAAGTGTAACTGTCCAAGGGTACATGCAGTAAAGTGTTGAATGTGTAATAAAGTGTATCTTTGCACCTAGTATAAGCAGTAAAGAGTATATTTGCACCTAGTATGTATATGCAGTAAAAAGTATCTTTGCACATAGTATGTGCAGTAAAGTGTATCTTTGCACCTAGAATATGTAGTAAAGTGTACATTTGCACCTAGCATATGCAGTAAAGTGTATCTTTGCACCTAGTATATGTAGTAAAGTGTACCAGTCCGCGTGGTAATTCAGCTCCCCGTGTAGAAAATATGGTGTTGATATTTTATTTGTCAAAAGAAATTAAATTTTTTTCTCCCGGGTCTGTTAGTTTTTTCAATGTACACAAATAACTCGCACCTGATGACCTGCTCTCTGCGGTCACTTTAACCCTGGCTTCCTGATCCATACAGTAACAGTGTTATATATCAAATCAAGACGAGTAATGTTAAACGTTTCCAAACGCCGCTTAAAAAAAGGTATTCCGTTTTCTGATTAAAAATATTCCACTTATGTTTCGGTATTCTTTAATTCACAGTAGTAACATAATTGCCAAAAGAGTTGAACTAGTTACTCTATTAACTCTGGTAATAAGTGTTATAATGAAAGTATAAAACCTTATGTATATATATATATATATATATATATATATATATATATATATATATATATATATATATATATATATATATATATATATATATGCAAACAATAGCAGACAGGCAATCTTAGCAATGCAAGACAATACTTGTCTTACACACACACACACACACACACACACACACACACACACACACACACACACACACACACACACACACACACACACACACACACACACACACACACACACATATATATATATATATATATGTATATATATATATATATATATATATATATATATATATATATATATATATATATATATATATATATATATATATATATATATATATATGTGCCGATTAAGTAAAATTGGTCAATTAGCAAGAACTCATTTAAAATTAAGTCCTTTCCAAAATTTTCTCTTATACGTTTAAAGATATATTTTTTTTCATTTATGTTAATGTAAGAATTTATAATTTTGTACCAAGAGAAACTTTGAAAACCTACCTAACCTTATTACAACAAGCGCAGTTTAATTTAGCCTAACCCAACTAAATATATTTTAGATACATTAACATTAATTTAATAATAAACAAACACAATTAATTATATTTTTTTCGTTATGTTCAGAATGATTTTGGCGAAATTATTGCATACACAAATTTTCGCTTGTCTTATATGGCAAGAAGAGCGTTGCTATTTAAGCCAAAATCGCAAGTTTTACCTAATCGGCACGACATATATATATATATATATATATATATATATATATATATATATATATATATATATATATATATATATATATATATATATATATATATATACGTATATATACGTATATATATATATATATATATATATATATATATATATATATATATATATATATATATATATAGTCATAACTGTGTTCTTTCTAATTAAAATACCTTTTCCCGGACACGTAATGAAATCTTGGTAACTGACAATTAATAGCTTGAAATAGAGAAGAGCAGAGAGAACACTAATAGCCAGATTCCTTCTTGGGTAATAAGCTTCGTAGAACTTTACCTGAGTGTCAAAGTCTTAGAACACGACCCAGATAGTGACCTTCCTTCTAGAGTCTCCTGTGAACACTCTTGACATTCTTGGCTTGTCATCCAGATCACTTCTTAAAGAGTTCAGTGTCAATCACTCTGAGCCTAACATTCATAACATCACACACAGATAAACAAGGTGTTACACCTTACGTCTCTCATCGTCTCTCTCGTAATGACAGCAAATCTACAGGAAGACTAATCGGATGTTTAGTCCGGTTAAAAGATCACATTTACAACTTCCGTCTTTCATTTGCTTATTGAAACTTCACTTTGGCCTCGAGGGACTGATATGTGCATAGGCCTTCAGAAAGGACCGCTTGTGGTGGGCCAGAGACCTAGAAGAGGTCTGACGCTGGTGGTGGTAGTGGTGTGGTGGAGTCACATGGTGTGTGCGCCACCAGAGCGGCTCGCAGCCTCACCCTCACCTGCGACGTCACCACCAACACTGACTGACTCCCTGGCCTCCACTCTCGCCGCCGCCACCACCACCACCACCATTACCACCACCACAGTCATTTCTTGACATCACCATACCTCCCATAGCCACCACCGCCACAATGGCTCACAGCTCGTCCTCTGCCATGCCTGCCATCACAGCTACCACAGTGAAAAGTACAAACAATTGCCATTTTGCATATGACAACATAAACTGTTTGGAGTCTCCCTAGCTGGGTAAAAATAAGAAGAACCTTAGAGTAGTCTCTAGCAATAAGCTAAACAATACTATATACTAAAAGACGAAATCCCACAGGAAACAAAAATGAGAACGTTTAATCTGTATATTTCGACCTTCAGCTGGCGTCCTCTTCAGTATAACACAAAGCAATGAGGTTAGGTAAGGTTCGTCAGGAAACAGGACAGGTGTTTCCTGACGCGAGTCTTAGTCAAATGATGACCCGCCTTTGAAGCTTTTGGTCATCTGACCGAGGCCTTCCGCTGGCTTACCGGTCTACCCCTTTAAAAATTACGGTCAATTATAACCATTCGTTTACATGTATTTTTCCACAATGAGGAGAACGCTCCAGTATTTATACTGGTAGAGTGAGTAGAGGCAGAGGTTCCTGGATCTTAGAGATGCTAGTTCACTTCTAGAGGCT
Source organism: Cherax destructor (assembly GCA_009830355.1). Taxonomy (NCBI): domain Eukaryota; kingdom Metazoa; phylum Arthropoda; class Malacostraca; order Decapoda; family Parastacidae; genus Cherax; species Cherax destructor. Next base: position 96,057 of record WNWK01002551.1, on the reverse strand, counting down.
AACTTTTTTTTGGGGACTTGAAAGTGTGCAGATTACATCTCGTATTTGCTGCCCTTTTAGTGGACATGACTTGTCATACTATCTTGTCCGTATATGTTAATGTTGGAGTTTCTAGTGAGCATTGCATTAGGCCTGTTATTAGTTGCCATGTGTTGCATGATTAAACATAACGTTGTGATATGTTCTGGTGAATATTTAGTTATTATATCTAGAGTGAATGATGATGAAAGTTGTTCTTTTTCAGGTCACCTGCCTTGGTGGGAGACGGCCAATGTTCTAATAAAATAAAATAAAAAATCTAGATCTCAATGTATTTTAGTAAGCTACGGTTTCACTTAATGTTACTTCAATTGATTTCCGTTTGTATGAGTCTTATATTTTGTAAATGATTTTGGCGCCTTCTCAGTAGATTACGTGGTGTGATTTCTTGACATACTGAAGGAGTAAGAGGTTTCTTCAGAGCTTATGTTGAGCATTCCTGGTCTCAAGGTCCCAGTCAGATTCGACTCTATGTGCACCAAATATCAATATACCCTATTTAATTCGTGAATGTATTCTTCAGTTTTCGTCGTCAAAATTCGTTGCCACAGTAAGAAACAAACCTTATGATGAAAAGTTCAAAGCACTTAACCTATACATACAAAACTAAGAGTCCAAAGATATTTAATTCAGACAAATAAGATACTCAGTAATTTTAATGCGCACCAAAAAAGATAATCTTCTGGGAGCTTTTCTCCAGACTTGTGTTCCCATATTCATTTGTTCAGTTTGGACTAAATAACGCAAATAAAAGTTATTTTTAATGGAGGCAACACAGATGATTAACAAAATCAGACCCAAAATACAACTACCAAAATGGCAATCCGTCTCACCGTGTTATCACAAGTAACAACAAACACTTAACTAAGTATACTTTTCATACAGCAGGAAAAAAATACAAAAACGTGCCATAAAACTGGCAATAAGAATATACCAATTACATACATACACACATATATATATATATATATATATATATATATATATATATATCAAATTGTAATAGTAAGCAGATATGAGAAGTATTTGGAAATGTTTTTTGCCTTTGATGACATCAGCATGATATTTGGCACACAGATGAGGTATATGTTATGTTGTATGTTTTTGACTATAGGGACGTCGAAGATTTATACCTTAATGGAAATGGCACACGATATTCAAATTGGCTGCATACAAAATCCTTGGCATTTTCTCCGTATATCTGATGCTGCATGGATCTAAATGAAAGGGAATTTGCTTAAACTCGATGTATAAAAAATGAAAATAACACACACTGTGTGTGTATGAATGGTGTCATTTTCTTTGTTTATATGTCAAATATACGCAGATTCACTTTCATTTATATCCATACAACATCACATATACGATGGAGAAATTACAAAGTATTTTGAATTCAGTTAATATGAATATCGTCTGCCATTTCTATTAAAAACAAATTTTCGATGCTAGTAGCGCATTTGCTCCATCAGTTATTTGGTTGATGTGCGCCTCAGGAAATATGTTCGGTACAATACTCACCCCAAGGTCCTCCATGATTGTGGTTTGCTGCTTTTGCTCCCGAGACCAGGCTCAAAACCGAATTGCTTACGTTCTTGGCATTTATGACTGCAGCACTGACTCTGACAAATAAGTCATCACCACACACATTAACAATGTACTTATGTAAATCACCAAGATGTCAAATGACTGGCTCCATGCTCCCATGACGAGGCACACTCTCGCATCTTAGTTTATATGATGCTGTGTAATAACAGTATAGGAAAGTGCTAATACAAACAGTTGACACCAGTGCTGTAGTCCTGATCATAACATCAGCACAGTGCCTGAATGTTAATGAACTTTGGGTAGCATTTGGTGTTGGATAGAACTTCCGCTTCTTTGCCACTCACGAAAAAGCAATTGCTTTTGGTCTTGACTGGTGTATTGTTCTGGGTATGACACTGAGTCATTTATTGAAAGAAGAGGCAAGAGGACTACATGAGCCAGCTGGAATGCTTAAGGAGATGTCACCCCTGTATTCTGCCCTCAGGTGGGAGGCTAAACACAAAGTTAAGAAGAATGACTTAAGTCACTGGAGCGATATGACCGAACTAGCAGTAAGGAACATGTAAATGAGGAGAGGAAGCAACTTTTCACACATAAAGGTAGAGGCATTGAAGTTCTACCTCCTGCCTAGGTTGTACTTATACACCAAATCATTAGGGGCCTCCTACCATTGACCAGGCTGGTCAACGCTGAGCTGGAATCATGAACGCCACTCCACTGTTTCCCCTCGCTAAATGGAGGTGGAAGAAGAGGGTCAAGGGTGGCTGGGACATTTAATGAACGATCCTACCAGAAGCTACACAAGCCTTTAGGGAACTAAGACGGTGTGGCTACAAGTCGTCTGCATAGGAGAGTGCAAGTGTCGGAAAGCTACTCTTCAGTGCACTTTGTACTAGGGACAAAAACGTATCAAACCCTATTTTAAAATTTCATTAAAAAAATATTTCATATTTAATTGGCCTATTAATGACATAGTAGTATTAAGATTAAACCTCCATCAATGAGTATGTTTTTGATCTTCATGGTATTTTTTAAATATTTATCAAGTTTAATCCTTTATTTGTTATAAAAGTCACACTGAACAAAAGTGTGATGAGGATCTTTTTCGTAGAGTATTTAATTTCCTTTAATTTTTGTGATCCATTAAATATTTATATGACTCACCGATGACTGAAAAGTCAATTTAGGCGCCATTTTCTCAAAAATGGTGAATTTCAATGAGCAAAAATATTTGGCCACATAACCAAAAATATTAATTCACTTATGTTCTCAAATAGTGCCTAGTTCCATGCTGTTATCATAAAAGACACAATTTATTCACCAATCTGCTGTACTATAACAGAATTCCCCATATACCAACTGACACGTCCCCCAGAAGACCAACTTCATCCAGAGTAAGATACTTCCTGCCAGAGATATACACACCCGGGCTAAGCTTCCTCCCCACGGAACGCCACTCCTCGCGCTCCACCTCACTCCTCCTACACTATCTAACATATCGGTTTTTTTTTCATTTTCTTGTTTTTTACTGACTACTTGGAGTCTACCTGGAGGGCATTCCGGGGATCGACATCCCCGAGGCCCGGTCTATGACCAGGCCTCCCGGTGGATCAGGGCCTCATCAACGAGGCTGTTACTGCTGGCTGCACGTAGTCCAACGTATGAACCACAGCCCGGCTGATCTGGCACTGACTTTAGGTATCTGCCCAGCTCCCTCTTGAAGGCAACCAGAGGTCTACTGGTAATGCCCCTAATGGGATATCAGCCACAGTGCCGTGTCTTCCTTTGCAGATGACACCCGAATCTGCATTGCTGAACTAGAAAATGTACAGAGAACCTTCACGGCACGCATAACTACAATAAACCACCTCAATTACTGGGAACGCTTGAAGTTCCTAAACCTGTACTCCCTGGAACGCAGGCGGGAGAGATATATTATAATATACACTTGGAAAATCCTAGAGGGATTAGTA